>PVKS010020491.1:0-36718 GCA_004027875.1 Aplodontia rufa | reverse complement strand
GGGTGTATGAAGAACTCCTAGGAGACTGGAGAGTGGGAATATGGGGGAACCATCCCAGAAGCCGATGTCATTCCTCCACGAGATACCCATTTAACCCATGAGTTCTTCTGGTGGAAACTGCAACAGGTGAAACCCAAAGTGGTCATCCATGTTTTGGCATTACCTCTGGATAACAAAGCATATATACTTTGATTACTTTTGATTTGATAATGTTTCCCCTTCAATTGTATCTCTATACCCTTCTAATAAAAAAAATAAAAAAAATAAAATAAAAAAATCACAGACACTGTCTCACCTATCTATATTTTCCTTTGAGTAATTTGGATCTAGGTCTAGTTAAAAAATTCTTCCCTTTTGGAAGGTCTGAACATGACTTTTAACACAAAATTCCCTGATCAATTGGCTTCTATTACACTTACTGATAATACTCTTCCATTGTATAGTCTTTATTATTATTATTATTATATAAGTGTTCAGTGTGTTGTAATCATATTTTCCTCCAAGCAGGTACTTTCCCATGTTTATGGAAGCCAAACTCCAATCTTAGTTCGTAAATGTTGTTCCATAAATACTTGCTATTTGCCTGATTAAATTCTTTAATTTTACTAAAGTTACTGTGACTTATAATTAAGATTTATTTATTTCATTATGAAAATGAATTTGAATTTCCTCTTTGAGTAGTGGAAAGATTTCTCTTAGGAAGTGACCCAGGAACAAACAAAAATAAGAGGTAATGCAGGTTGGGCAGAAAAAATGTCTTTGAGCACTAGCCCAGACCTGACCAAAATATGTGGAGTTGTTTTGTTTGCAGAAATGTGAGATTTATTTTTTTAAGACCTCATAGTCTTTCAGTCAATATGAAGTGCCTTATTTCTAGAATGTTCCATAAAGTTGATGAACATTTGAAATGTGTAATTGAAGTGTGAGGATTGAATCACTTTACTTCACATTTATGCGTTCATATTTAGATTTTTTTTTTAAATTCAATACAATAGAAATTACAGAAACTAATCAATGAGCCTGCAACTAATAATGAATTAATTAGTATGAGGATTTGAGATCTTTAAATATATTATAAGTTTGACACTTGGGTGGAAATCTATGGGATAAAATATTTCAGTCATCCCCCTGAGAGTGTTAAGAAAACACAAACAAGACTGAACAATAGAAAGGCCCCATATTGTAAATAAAAATCGCAGACTTCCTTATAACTGATTTTGGACACTTCAAAACAAAGTTAAATTCATCAATTCTTTTAGATTTGTGTTCCAGTGAACGTTTTGGAAGTATATGAAACCAAGTTGCATTCAAGGAAGAAAGCTTTGAAAGATCATTTTAATATGATTAAAGATATAACTACAATATAATCAATAAAATAAGGACCTTGGGTTTAACTCAGTAGTAGTAGTCTTGCGTAGCATACACGAGGCCTAAAATTCAGTCCCCATTACAGGGGAGAAAAATCATCCATTGGGCAAATGGGCATAAGCTTATAATCCTAGCATTTTGAGAGGCTGAGATAGGAGGATTCCAAATTCAAGATTATTATAAATAATTTAGTGAGATGTCACTGCCCAAGTATCCCTGGGCGCGGGTGGGGCAATCTGAACCAGCCAGATTGTCCCCTGGGAGCCGATCAGGAAGATGAATGCCTCGGCCAAACCCCGGAGCCCCCTCGGTGGAGATCCCTTCCCTCTTGGCCGGGGAAACGAGTCAACCACACACAGCGGATGGCAGCCCAGAATCCATTTGTTTTCAAGGCACATGGATTTTTATAGGGAGGGGAGACAGCCAAGGAACCAATGATGAAGCGGCAGACTGGCTTATCCCAGCCAAGGAGGGACTGCTATGTTGGTGTTGTCAGCTATCACCAACTGGAGGGTAGTTTAAAGGGACATAGAAAGAAAGAGGAAGCAGCCCTCAGGCGCAGGTGTGTGCTCCTTTTTGCTCAGAGCACGCGAAGTATGAAAGAGGAAACTTAAGAGGAGAAAAAGAAGTGTCATGGTGTCCAGCGCAGCGTTTGTCTTTTGCACAGTGCCCAACAGTGAGACACTGTCTCAAAATAAAAAATTAAAAGAGATTATGAGGCAGCTCAGTGGTAATTATATGTTTCACACCATGAAGTAGCATGTCAGTAAAATACATGAAAAATTACATGCACAGTAAAACTACAAAATCATTTGTCATTTTCTTTGCTTTTTTAAGATTTAGGTAATAGACAGTACATAGCAATAAAGAATAGCCAAATAAGTAATCCAGATTATTCTTGTCTAATACAAAAAATCACACCAATACAGGAAAAAAGAATTTATATAACGAATGCGTTGCTTTGTGACTAGACAGGTTTGAACATTGAAACAAGGAAGCTTGCAGAAAGAAATTCCTAAGTACATGAGATTTATAAATATCTTCACTGTAGAAAACAAGAACAGTTAAGAGATACACTTAGAAAGATACAAATAATAAGCATGAGAAACAAAGTTTGAACAGTCAGAAAATATTAGAGTTAACAATCAGGAAAAAAGAATTCCTAAGAAAATATGAGTGCTGAACTAGTGGCCCTGCAGTGAGGATACTTTCCTGGCATGTGCCAGTACACGGGTTTGAATCCCAGTGTACACAAGGAAGTGTCAGAGCAATGAAAGCCACACGAGAAACTAAATGAAATTGATTCTCTTTTTATCTCTCTCTCACTGTCACTCTCTTTTTAAAAAAAGATGAGAAATAATTATGAATGAATAATTAAGAAAATAAATATACAGAGTTAACAGACATAAGCAAACATGTTCAAAATTTCAACTCTTCCAAACCCAGGTGAGGACAGAGACTGTCCTCCAAATACATCTGAGGAAGAGTCCCAGTGTACTCGTTTAGCACAACTACCTTATGCTTTCTGTGACCTCTGATTTATCATCTAAGATTACTGCAAGAGTTACTCTCCAGTTCCATCTTGATGGTATAAGTGAAAAAATTTACCTAATGATAAATGCCTTAGAATAGCATGCTCCAGAGAATAATACTTAATGATTTCCTAAAATAAACTGCCCAATTTATGGTATATAGAAATATTTCTCCACTTTTAGTGATTTGGAAATTACAATAATACATTAAATAATATAAAGGTTTTGTTAGAGGATCTAATTTAAGTTTTCCTAAGTGTTCCCCACACTCATTGGAGTGTTGGACTCTTGAAAGACATTACCCTTAGGAATAGCAATGTAAGCAAGCTGATGCCTGCAGAGGAAAAGCTCCTCTAGAAACAGCAAGTAACCAGGGCACACATTGTCATATATCATCCATTTTCTCACTTATTATGGGTGGTCTGGTGACAGTGCAGACATTATCACACATACTGTTGTCCAACAGGCAGGTACTGCTAAAACTGCAATGAGGTAATTTGAAAAAGCAACTTGAACAAAGGTTGGAAGGAGTCATATGCAGGAAGGATCACATTGCTGGAACTAGCAATTGTCCCAACTACTCATGTTCCATGCAAAGAACTGACTCTATTTCTCATCTAATATTAGCTCTCCCTTAAAAAGCCACACATATGGGGCTTGGAGCAGCAGCTCAGCAGTTATAGAGCTTCCCTAGCATGTACGAGGACCCAAGTTTGAACCCCAGCACCAGGTACACAACTAAGGGTCAGAGTAACGTAGTCTACATGAAAAATTAAATAAAACTGTTTTTCTCTTTCTCTCTCCCTCCCTCTCACTGTCCCTCTCTCTCTCTCTCTAAAAAAATAAAAAAGCAACACATGCCATCTTGCATATTGTAGAGACAAAAGCATGATTTTCTCTTCTATTAGTGTTCATTAAACATTAGAAATTTATAGAATGAATTATGACTTTTTTACTTATTAAGATGATTTGTAAATATTTAAATATAAATGTTATCTTCGAAGGGGCAGCAACAATTAATGTGCTCATGGGTCATCTGAATTGCATACAAAAACATACACAAAAACAACATTTTGCCAAATATCGTCATTTTAGATGCTGATTTATAATTTAATGTTTACAAAGTATTATTATCAAGTTTTTGAAAACCAGGTCAAATCTAACATTTGCACATATTTTTCTCTATCTGCAAAAGGGAAAGAAACCTTAAATGTGATTGCATAAATTATTAAAATTTCATTAAAACATAAATGCCTTTTTCTTACTTCTTTGAAATGCGTTCTTAGAACAATATTGTATAAGTAATAAAAATTGTGTGTTCTCTATTGAATATTGACCATAAATTATTGCTTGTTATTTTTGCTCTAGAAACAGAATAAACTTCAAGTCTCAAAAAACATTGAGTACACATTTAGCTTTTTCTTTTTTTTTTTTAAATATTAATGCAGAAGTGCATTTTTGGATAGGACTATAGTAATTTATTGTGCTATAAATGAATGCATATGTTCAATTTAAATATATGTATACTCAATGTATCATATACATCATTTACTACACATAAATACAAATCATGTCATTAGTTTCATTTTAAGAAAATAATTTGCAGTACTTGTTTAATGATTTTTAACAGGGTTTTTTCCTCAAATTTCTTTCTACATGTGAGTGTAGAAAATTGCATGAAATCATTAATCTGTACATTAGATCATATATGCACATATTTTTATATATACATGTATATAGATTTAAGCAATACATAATTTATTATCAAATGAAAGAATTCCCTTGGAACATTGGAAGTCTCATGGTCATAGTTCAAAAAGTAGGTTTTATGGATCACTTTAGCAAAACTTGATGATATTCTCACTGAATTTTCTACTTAGCTAATTATAGAGCAAAATACTGAGTGAATAGTCAATATTCAAGCCATAGTAAAATGTAAATCCATGTATTTAAATTAAGTTCTGTAGGGGGAAATAAAATTCAAACTATTTTTGGTTACTCATGTACCTTAGCTGTCTCTTAATTAATTTTTTTTATTCATTTATACCTATAGTATTGGATATTGATTCCAGGAGCACCTTACCCCAAAACTATATCCCTAGATCTATTTATCTATTTATTTTGAGATGGGATATCATTAAGTTGCCAAGGTTACTGTTTTAGTCAACTTTTTCAATGCTGTGACCAAAAGACCTTATTTAACAATTTTAAGGAGGGAAAATTTATTTTGGGACTCACAATTTCAGAGGTCTCAGTCCATAGACAGCTGGCTCCATTCTTTAGGGCTTGAGATGAGGATGAATATCATGGCAGGAGGATGTTGTAGAAGAAAATTGCTCAAGACATTACACCAAGAAAGAAAGAGAGGGAGAGAAAGGGGGAGAGAGAGAGAGAGACAGAGCACTAGCTCTGCTTAATATGGACAAATATAAACCCCAAGACCAGCTTCCAATGACCCATTGGCTGCAGCTATACCCTATCTACCTACAGTCACCATCTGGCTAATCCCAATCAGGGGATCAACACATTAATAGGTTAGGACTCTCACAACCCAATCATTTCACCTCTAAATCCTTTTGTGTTAATTCACACATGAGCTTTTGGGGGACATGTAATACTTAAAGCATATTAGCTAACCTTACCATTGTGATCCCCCTGATGCAGCCTTGCAAGTAACTGGAATTATAAGCAGGTATGACTGTACCAGCCTACTTTCTCTTATTTTATTCAACTTAAGGGTATAAATGTGTTCTTTTTCTTTTCTATGAGTGTAGTATTTAGTGATTATCTTTAATTTCTTAATTTTTCTTCTTATTTTTATAGAAAGATATCTTACCTGCAATGCTGCTTCTGACTGGTTCTCTTCCTATACCCAATTGAATGTTTTACCAATTTTTAACTAGTATGTTGAATAAGATAAACTCATTGCCTAGTTATAAAGCATCTCCTTTCACTCTTCTGTCACTTTAAATTTTATTCAGTAGGGTTATTCCTTCCATGCATGTCTCAAGAAACATTCTAGAAATTCCTATTATATCTTTGCCAATTTTGCTAATAGACACATGTAAATCCAAAGTGTTTAATTCATTAATAAAACTCTTCACTGACATGTAATTCACAGGACTTTAACTGTGTGTTAAAATTACATTTAACCCTCAATTGCGATCCAGGGGAAGGAAAGTTGGGCTGTTTTCCCTCTTCCCTCCCTGATATTATTTTTTACCTTCAGTAGTAACAGCTGCCCCCTAGTGCTTCAGGATCAAAGATAGCAGAGGGAGGAAACAGAAGAGAGTATCAGAATGGATGGCGTATGGTCCCAGTTTGACCAAAGGTAGAGTAACTCCGTTCTTTCCATGTCTTCTTACAACTAAAAATACCTAAATATAGCACAACAAATAAGTCTGGGGATACTTTGAAAAGTGGGAAGAATAAGGACTTCCCTCAGGGAAAAAAGAATGAAAGGATGATTATTCTGGGTTTTGCTTTTGCATCCCCTTATTTTGGACAGGACACTGCAAAAACCTTGAACTTGAAACTACCAACACGCACAACCAAAAACAGCCACAAGAAAAGCTTGTTGACCCTAGTCAAAGAATCAAGAAAATAGTAGACTATTAGAATACATATCCAATTACCCAATTCCAATATATCAATGGAAACATGACAGTTCACTCACAATCCCCCAACATACCATAGTTTCAGTGCGGTCAACACTTATCTTCTATCCCTCCTTCTGATCGGTAGAAGCAAGTGACTTCATTTCAATTCCTCTGTGAGGCAGTGTCAATAGCAAAGTAGGAGTAAGTTTGTCTGTTACAGAAGAATTAGGCATTGGCACTTTGATTTTGCTGACATCGTGTTGGCAGCAGGGCAGAATGGGGAACTGCTCATTCATCTAAGGCTTAGTGGAAGTAGAAGGTGTTCCAGTTATCTTGTAGAGGTATCATGGCAGAGTATAGCTGTGTGCTGTGCATCCACCTCCTCCTGGCATTTATGAGTTTGAATGAAGTTCCATTTAATGAACCTACTCATCATTTCACTTTGCCCCAATCCAGGTATTAATATGACAGAGTAAAGTGGGCATACTGCAGCTTTGCAACACAGATGGAAAATGTAGGTACAAATCAGGGTCATTAGTCTTCTGGATCCTTACTCTGTTCTCATGTAGCTTAGACCCAGTAGAGGGCTGACCCTACCTTCATGGCATCCATGAAGCAGAATAAGTTGGTCAGAAGCAAAAGTAATTGGCATTCCTTTTCACTGTCTCTTCTCCATATTCCTTGCAGGAAACTGTAGAAAGCTGAACTTCCAGCCCAATTTTAAGATGATAAAAAGATGAAAGTTAAGTTTCTTCTTTTTACTATATGGTTTCTACTAAAAGCAAGGACTACAGTGAAGCTGAGTTTACATTAAATTCAGAGGCAAAATGGTATTATAAGTGGGTAACCTACTCTAAAACTGTAGGCAGGGTTGACAATAGGTAGCAAAGCTTCCATTCTACCCATCTGCCATGAAACCATGTATATTAGTGTTCCATTTTAACCAGAGTGGTGTCACCAGAACCCAGCAAGAAAATGAATTTTGAATGGTCTACCACAACAGGGAACTTTAAAAGAAATAGTTGAAAGAAAATCCTCTAATACATAATATTGTATCTAAAATAATCAGTATATAATGCAAGCTAAATGATATGTGTTTAAACCAGGAGAATCACAACTTAAGTGAAGTAAAACAAACAAACAAACAAAAAAATATTCAAATGCCGCAGGGAATCAGATACCAGAATTATTGGATGAGGATTTTAAAACATCCACCAAAAAGCAAATTACTAAGCAATTGCTAGTTCTCCAGTAACAAATTTTTTAAAAATCAGCAAAGAAATACAAATTGGGAAAAAATAACTAAATGGATCTTATAGAGCTGAAAAACAAAATCACTAAAACTGAAAACAATGATAGTCAAACATGAAAATGTTAAAGGACAGAATCAATGAAATTGAAGATAGGCAAGAGAATTTACCCAATATGAAGGAAAGAAAGAAAACAGAATTAAAAAAAAAAAAGCATGAATAGAGTTAACAGAGTTAACATTCATATGATGAGAGTTGAGGAAATAAAGAAAGGGTTAAAATTGAAATAACATTGCCACCAATTATGACTAAAATCTTCCCAGAAAAGAAAGATGTTATAAATCTAAATAATAAAACTGCAAATTAATCCCATATAGTATAAAACCAAAATATTCACACTAAGAAAAATTATACATGGAAATCATCAGATAATGACTTGAAATTGGGCAGATAAAAATGTCATTTTGGAAAACAGAGAATTTCAAACAGAAAATAATGAAGGAAGATGGAAATGTCACAGCATCTTTTTTAGAAGTAACCAAAAGATTTAGAGTGTCTACAGTGATATCAGACATAACAGATTTTAAAACAGAGATGTTAGCAGAGATAAATAAGACCAGTTTATAATCTCATAGTAATATTTCCTCAAAAAAGTAACAATGGAGCCCAAAAAGCATGAAGAAAAACAGTCAAAAGTGAAAGGAAATATATGTAAGGTAAAAAAGTGGATGAACACTTCAAACTTCACTTTTAGAATAGGTAGATAATTCAACAAAGAATAATGAGGAAAAGAAGACTTAGATAATATTACAGATTAACTACATGAAACAACTACCTGCAGAACATTCCACTCAATGACAGCAAAGCACACACTCTTTTTACCCATACATCAAATATTTTCATAGATAGACTTTATGTAATATCATGAACCAAATACTAATAATTTAAAATAATTGATAGCATAAATAATATATTCTAGGATCACAATGGAATTAAATTACAATTTAATAACAAAATAAATTTGGGGAAGTTATAAATCAGTACAAATTAAATAACACTTAAAACTTATATGCTAAATTCCAAACACAAAGGAAATTAGAAAACACTTTGAGATATACATATAGTAGTAAAATCTTTATTCAGATAAAATAAAGCTTAGAGAAAAATTTATAGCTGTAAAACCAATATTAAAAATGATGAAAGACATCAGATTAATTCCCCCTTGAGGAAATGGAATCATAAGAACAAATTAAAAATAAACAGGCCAATGAAAAATATAGCATACCTTAGAGTAGAATCTATCATTTTAGATGCAGTAAAACAATAGAGGAAATTAACAAAACCAAAACCTCTTTATGAGTAAATCAAAAAAATTGCCAAACTTTTAGATAAATGGACCCCCCAAAAATGAAAAGAATCAAATTATTAAAATTATAAATGAAATAGGGTCTTTAACTCTAACTGTACAGAATATTTTTAAAGGTTATTAAGAAACAGTAAGTACAATTGTATGTCTGCAATTTAGATAATTAAAAAATAGACAAATTCTAGATATTATACAAGCTGAATTGAATTAGTAATTTTTCCTTCAAAGGTAAGGTCAAACAAACCCAAGTGGTTTCAAAAGTGAATTTTACCAAGTAATTAAACATAAATATTGGTTATTTACATAATTATCGATATTGAAAGTAAAATATCCCATAAAACTACAGACCAATGTTTCTTATTTAGAACTATGTATCTTTAACATAACACTCACACATAGAATGAAATAGCACTGAAAAACTAATTACAAACCATCACCAAGTAAAATTCATCCCAGAAAAACAAGGTTAGTTTCATACTGAAAATCAATTTAAGATATGTCAATAGAATAGAATAAATAACAAAATAATAAAGAACAATAGAATAAGAGATAGCAAATATATGATCATCTGGATATACATGAGACAACACATCTTTTGTGTGTTTTATGCATGATAAAAAGGAACAAAAATAAGAATATCAAGAATCTCCTCAATTTGGTAAAGATAATTTATAAAAGCCTTCACATAAAGTCATATTTAATAATGAAAAATAATTTCTTTACTCTAAAATTAAAACTATCAGATTCTCACTGTGTTAGTTTTTTGTAGCAGTGACAAATATCTGAGGTAAACTAAAGGAAGAAATGTTTATTTTGGCTGACAATATCATAAGTTTTGGTCCAGTCATCACTATGCCTGTTTGATTTGGGACTGTGGCAGCATAGTACATCATGGCAGGAGCCCAAGACTAAGAAGGGGACAGTGTCCCAAAATCTTGGGTATTTTTTTGTTGTTGTTTTGTACCAGGGATTAAACCTAGCGGCATTTAACCACTGAGCAACATTATAGTGTTTTTTAAAATTTTTGATGCAGGATGTCTCTAAGTTGCTGAGGCTAGCTTTGAACTTGCAATCCTCCTGCTTTAGCCTTCCAAGATGCTGGGATTACAGGCATGTACTAATGTGCCTGGATCCAAAATCTTCTTTAATCATGACCTCAATGACCTGATCTGCTCCCACTGGGCACATCTACTAAAGTTTTTGACCCCTGCTAATAACACCACTAACTGAGAAGTAAACATTTAATACACCGGCCTTTGAGGGAAATTCAAGATCCAAATCACTACACCCACTCTAACTACTTCTTTTCAATATTGTACTACTGCCTGAAATCAGAGCAACTAGAAAAGGAAGAAAAAAAGAAAAAGAAAGGTAGGAAGGGAGTGAGGAATGATGGAGGAAGATAAAATAAAAGGAATAAAAGGATCCCATATGGGAAGTAAGCAAGAAAGAAGTAAGACTGTCCATAAATACAGGTGACATGATCTTGCATGTAGAAAATCCTAAGAAACTACTAGGAATTATTGTAACTAAAAAACAAATTTAAAAAACAGCAGAATACAAGATCCATATCCAGGAATCACTTGCATTTTTATATAATAGTAATGAAAAATATGAAATGAAATTAAGAAACAATTTCACTCACAATATTTTCAAAGACAATACATACTTATGACTAAATTTACCTTACACCAAAAACAACATTGCTTCATAAAAATGCATATGATTTAAATTAATGGCAAGATATCCAGTGTTCATGAATGGAAAACTTAATGTTGTTTAGAAGGCAATACTCAACTAAATGATCTACAGACATAATACAATATCTTTCAAAAAATCGGTTTCCTTATTTTTGTTCCCGAAATTGTCAAGCTGTTCCTTTTCGACAGAAATTGTCAAGTTGCTTCTAAAATTTATATAGAAATTCAAGGGACCTAAAATGTCAAGCAGATATAAATGTGGGAATATTGATCTGTGCCATAAAATTTGGAGTTCAGAAATCAATTCAAATATCTATGGTATAGATACAGTAGCAGGAATTTTTTCTAAAGTCCTGGCTTGTAAGAATATATACACAAAATGAAAGACTTAGTTGAAAAGTAAGTTCAGAGGAATGTAATTAAAGTTTGGTAAAGAAGAATGTTTGCCAACAACAGTCTTTAAAATTATTAACTTATTGAAGCTATGCAGATATTCCAAGTACAGAATGACTAAAACAAGATTCTGAAACATTTTTTAATGTAGATAAAGGGAAAAGGAGAAGGGAGGTGGAAGGGAAAGGGGGATGTACTAGGGATTAAATTGGAGTAAAGTATATTCTCTTGAATAATTATGTCAAAATAAACCCCAATATTGGGTACCACTATAATAAACTAACAAAAATGAAAAATACCTTATTGGAATTACATAATTAATTCAGTGTTTACTTTAAAATGTTATAGGAATATTAAAAATAATGTATGCATGTAAATATGTACAGAATAATAAATGTTTTAGACACATAAGGATTTCCTTGAGATTACTAAAATCTCTTTTCTCTATTATAGTTGGGTGATTGCTCAAGTTTTACACAAATTTGTATCTTGTAAACTTGGCCTATAAGAGTTATTTCAGATTTGGTTGCCATCTTTATTTTCCACAAATGTGCAAGTGATTTCTCTGTCTTAAATTTTACAAGTGGCTATGAGCCAATTACTACCTCGAAATAAACATCTAGACATAACAATTATATGTTGCATATAGTACACTAGAGGTGATTGTCATTACAGTATTATGATGCTATAATAACAATTCTAATCAAGTTTTGGAATCACTGGTGGATTCAGGACATGTATTTATTTTATACTTGTTGACAATGGAAAGTAACATGAATTTTTGTTTCAATTTCATGTAGAAAGCCCTCTGAGTTTATTTCTATCTGTTCATTCTATATTAAGAAGAATTTGAAGTAGTAAAAAATGTATAATGAAAATTAACAAAAAATACTGGAACATAGCAGATCAGTGGCTAGAAGTGTTTAGCAGATGGGGAGGTCTAAACATATAAATCTACATGAGCAATTTTTTTGGAAGTTTCAATTTTTTGACATTCACTCTCTGGTGTTGAAACAAATCAGTGCATTTGTAGCACTTTCTATAAATATCAGACAAAAATATGAATATTTCTGTGTGTAAATCTCAAGAGTTTTTTATTTGCTTGACATAGTCTTACATATTGGTGGGAATCGTTGTTACATATTCATGCATATGTGGATATTGACTAAGTTAAAGCTGATCCTAGTCCAGGATCTCCCCAACTTCATCCATTCCCTGATCTTATGTCTTCTCTATAATATCCTCATTCTATGAATAGAAATAAGCATATACATGCATATAAATATTTGAAACATCTGAGTTTATTGGCCTGCCAGTGTATAGTTTGGCTTCTCATGGGTGTTGAGTGTAGTATTGATAATCCCTTTTTTCTCTCCCTTCCTTCTCGGCCTTCCTCCCTTCTCCCCCGACCTTCATAGTTATGGCTTCTGTTTTAACGATATAGAAAATGATGCCTAGAAAGATTTGCTCAATGTGTGAAGCTAATAAAAAGTGACTACATTTTAACATATTTAAAACTTTAGCATGTATAAACTTATTAGAATTACATTTTATAACAGTATATACTGACAAAACAATATGCAAAATATTTTAAATAACAATTTACTACATTGCTAAACTACAGACATTGATATCAAAGCACTAACAATATTTAAAATTTTCTTTCCACATTCTAAATTTACCTTAATATGTATTTCTATTAATATATTCATAACAAACACATTAATGATAAATTTGGACTTTATTTCAGTTTAAAATGTAGAAATTTTGAGACATAAAACTTGTAGAAAGAAAACGTCAAAATATATGAAAGGAAGAATAGTAATAGTTTATTTAATGGCTTTTTAAAAATTAATACTTAATGGTTATACATAGTAGTTTGGTTCATCCTGATAAACTCATACCTGCATGGAAATCAACTTCAGTTCATGATACCGCATTTTCCTTCCTGAATTCCCTCCCTTCTCTCTGTCTTTTTCCTGTCTTCTTCCTTACTTTTGCTTGCCTTTTAATTTGTATTTGATTGGTTCTTTATATAATCTTATAATTCCCTCCTGCTTTCCTTTATTTTAGTCTAACTTCTACACATGAGAGAAAACATTCAACCTTTGAGTTTCTGAGTCTAGTTAATTATACTTAGCCTAATATTATCCATTTATCCAGCAAGTACTATAATTTCATTCCTTTCAATGACTGAGTAGAACTCCAGTGTATATACACTGAACTGCGATTTCTTAATCCATTCATCTGTTGATGGAAATCTGAATTGAGTCCATAATTTAGCTATTGTGAATTAGGCTGCTATAAATATTGATGTGGTGTTTCATGGTCACATGCTGATTTTAGATCTTTTGGGAAAATATCCAGGAGTGGGAGAGCTGGGTCATATGTTGATTGTAGTGGGAGGAATCTTCATACTGCTTTCCAGAGTGGTTGTACTAGCCCTTAGTACCATCAAAAAACGTACAGGTGTTCCTTTCTCCTGACAACCTTGCCAGCATTTACTATTGTTCATATTCTTGATGGCTGCCATTCTGACTGAAGTGAGAGGAAATTTTAGTATGGTTTTGATTTGCATATCCCTGATTGCTAGACATATTGGGCATTTTTTAATATATTTATTGTCCTTTTGTGATTATTCTAATGAGAAGTTTCTGTTTAGTTCTTTTGCCCATTTATTTTTTTTTATTAGATGGATATAGAGACACAATTGAGGGGGAAACATTATCAAACATTCAAGAACCAATGTATATATATTTAGTTACCCAGGGCTAATGCCATATCATGGATGCCCAGTTTGGGTCCTCCTGTTGCTGTTTCCCCCAGAAGAATTCCTGAGTTAAATGGATATCTCGTGGAGGACAGAGATCTCCTTCTGTTGCCCATTTTTAATAGGGTTATTTGTATTTTTGGTGTTTTTTTTTTCACAGAGAGACTGAGAGAGAAAGAAAGAGAGTTAATTTTTATTTTTATATCTGATTTTTGCTTTTTCTCCACTTAGTTGTGTATGTGGTGCTAGGGATTAAACCTGGGTCCTCATGCATGCCAAACAAGCTCTCTACCACTGAATCTCCTCTCCAACCCAGGTGGTAAGTTATTTGAGTTCTTTGTATATTCTGCATATTAGTCTTCTATCAGAGGGGTAAATGGCCCAGATTTTCCCACATTCTGTAGGCTTTTCCTTCACAGTCTAAATTATTTCCTGCTGTGAAGAAGCTTTTGGTTTAATGGCATCAACTTTGTTAATTATTGGTTTTATTTCTTGTGCTTTGGGGTCTTATTAAGGAAGTTATGCAAGCTCCTACATGATGGAGTGTTGATCCTATATTTTCTACTAGCAGCTGTAAGGTTTCGGAACTAATTCCTAAGTCTTTGATCCATTTCAATTTGAGTTTTGTGCAGAGTAAGAGATAGGGAACTCATTTCATTTTTCTACATACAGCTATCCAGTTTTCCCATCATCATGTTTAAAAGTTGTTTAAAAGGCTGTCCTTTCTCCATGACATATTTTTATCATCATTGTTGAATATCAGACAATTGTAGGTTTGTGAATTTGTCTCAATGTCTTGTATTCTATTCCATTGATCTTCATATCTATTTTGGTGCCAAAACCATGCTGTTTTTGTTACTAGAGTTCTGTAGTATAACTTCATGTCAGGTACTGTGATGGTTGTTGCTTCTCTTTTCTTGCTTAGTATTGCTTTAGCTATCCAGGGTCTTATATTTTTCCAAATGAATTAATGAATTGTTTTTCCTAATTATGATAAGAATGCAATGGTATTTTGATAGGGATTGCATTAAATCTGTATATTACTTTTGGTAGTATGGGCATTTTGACAATATTATTTCTGCCTATTCAAGAACATGGGTTAAATTTACATCTTCCAAGTTCTTCAATTTTTTTTTTTAGCATTCTATAGCTTTATTGTATCTAGTGGCTTTGTTTTGGGCAAAATTATGATTAATTATAACAGAAATTCTATTGGAATATTTTGAATGTGTGAACACGTATTTTTTTAAACTTTTTTTTTTTAAGAAAGAGGGACAGCGAGAGAGAGAAAAAGAGAAACAATTATTATTTAGTTTTTCATGTGAGAGTTTGTTGCGTACGTGGTGCACTAGCGCATGCCAGGCAAGCGCCGTAACCGCTGAGCCACCACTCCAGCCCCAACACATATGTTTTTTGATGCCAAATGTAGCCACATAGATGTCCAATACTCATTTTAAAGTTTGGTCATGATTTTAATTGTAGATCTCAGGGCAGGAGAGAGTCATGGAAGGTCATTGCTCACATGAAGGGTCTATTAATCCTGTCTTGGGAAGTATACAGGGATGGCCTCTATCATATTAGCTGTAGTTGAAATAAAATGTCTTAGCCAAATGATTATAGACATTTAATTTCAAGGACATACAATTCAATTCAACAGAATAGTATTTATATTGGTATTTATGTGAATGGAATAGCATTTATCTGTTAGTTCAGTTGAACATAATATTTATGATACTCTTAGAGGAAATTAGTATTCCAGACAAGTGATTTGTCATTTATATTTTCCAGTCTTTATTGCTAATAAGACATTCTTCTCATGCACCTGTAGTCACATGAACTTAGATTTGCTTCATATAATTATATACTAAGCAACTTAATTTAATTATTTGATAAACTATGGCATGGAAAATATTGGAAAATCTTCTATGAGAGATGGCAGCAATTTTTTAACTTTGACTCCTGCCACAGAGTTCTAAAGTATAAAATAATGCTGTAAAATGATGCTAAATTTAATTCTATGTATTCTTCACACAATCCCTTATACAGAACTGAATGTAATTATCCTAGATTTAGTATATACTTATTTTTTGGTATTTATTTTCCACCTGTTTGTTCACATTGCAGAGAGAGATAGAGAGGGAGAGAAAAGGAGGGAGGGAGAGTGAGAGGAGAATCAACTTTATTTAGCTTTTTTTTTTTTTAACATCTGGTTTTCATTGCTCTGACAGTTGTGTATATGGAGCTGGGCTTTGAATTCTAGTCCTTGCACATGCCAGGCAAGTGCAATAACACTGAGCCACTGTTCCAGTCCTGCATTGTTCCCTTTTAAAAATGTTCCTTAACAAGTTCCCAGAGCACAAGAATTAAAGCTAAGAATCAATGAGTGGAATGACATTAAACTGAAAAGCGTCTGCACAGCTAAAGAATCAGTCTAGAGTATCAAGAAAAAACTTACAGAATGGGAGAAAATCATTGCCAGTTACACCTCTGACAGGGTACTAATATCAAGAACATAGAAAGAACTCAAAAATGTAAAATGAAAACCACAAATAATCCAAGCAATAAATGGGATAGGGAATGAAACAGAAATTTATCAACAGAGGAATTCCAAAAGCCAATAAACATATGAGAAAATGTTCTACATCACTTGCAATCAGAGAAAAACAAATCAAAACTTCACTGAGATCCCTCCTCACTCCAGTCAGAGTGACAGAAATGAAAAATATGAACAATAAGAGATGCTGGAGGATTTGTGGAGAGAAAGGAACATTAACACACTGTTGGTGGGACTGCAAACTTAAACAGCCACTCTGGAAAGCAGAGTGGAGACTCCTCAAAAAAGTAGGAATGAAACAACCTTACAACTAGCTATCCCATTCCTGGTGTTTTCCCTAAAGAGCTAGAATCAGCATACTACAGAGACACAGCTACATCAATGTTTACACCAGCTCAATATATTATAGCTAATCTGTGGAACCATACCAGATGCCTCTTACTATGTGAATTGATTCAGAAATTGTGATCTATCTATCATCTATCTATCTATCATCTATCTATCTATCTATATCTATCATCTATCTATCTATCATCTATCTATCATCTATCTAACTATCTGTCTATCTATCTATATGGGTGGGTGGGTGTGTGTGCGCGCTCACACAATAGAGTTCTCTGCTATTAGAGAGAATGACATCACATCATATGCAGCTAAATGGATAGAAATGGAAAAAAATCATGCTGAGTGAAATAAACCAAAAACGTAAGGGCCAAATATTTTCTCTGATATGTGAAAGCTAGAGTAAAATATAAGATAGGATGAAATTTAGCTAAGTTTAATTAATGAACCCTCCAAAGTTGAAATTTTATATTAGACTGTCTTTCTTCCACATTATATTTTGATCCCCTTTGTCAAATATCAGATGTTTACAGATTTGTGAGTTTCTCTCAACGTCTTCTATTGTATTCCATTGGTAGTCATTTCTATTTTGATACCAGTACCATGTTGTTTTTCTTACTATAGCTCTATAGTATAATATTAGACCTGGTATCGCAGAACCACTTATTTCACTTTTCTAGCTTAGTAATTTATGGCTATTCTGGTTTTTTTGTAAAGAATGACATTGGTATCTTGATGCAGATTGTATTGAATCTGTATAGCACACTTGGTAGAATGATATTTTACTTATATTAATTCTGTCTAACCAAGAACATGGAATATTTTTCCATCATCTCTGGTCTTCTTCGATTTCTTTCTTCCATAATTTGATAAGTTTCATTGTAGACATCTTTTACTTCCTATATTAGATTAAAGTCCAAGTATTTTATTCTTTCTGAGGATTTTGTGAATGGGATTGATTTCCTGATTTCTTCCTCTGCCCCATTATTGTTAGCATATAGGAAATTTATTGTTTTTATGTGTGTTGATCTTCTAGTCTGCCACATTGCTAGATCATTTTATAATCAAAAAGTTTACTGGTGGACTTTTTTGGGTCTTCCAGATAAAGGATCATGTCATCAGCAAATAGGGATAGTTTGACTTCCTTTCTTCCTGCTTTTTTTTTAATTGAGAAATTTATTTTTGAACAACCATACAAGTTTTTAACAAAATAATATAAAATGTATATAGATTCTGAAGATTAGATTTACCCCCAAGAGTGCCCCCCTCCAATACCCACCCTTATTCCTCCCTTCCCCTTCCCTCAATATCTCTAAAAATGTATTAGGCTGTATAACATTACACCTTATCTGGATTTAACACACAATACTAGACCACCCTTCTCAATGGCCAGGGTCTAGTTCCAGCCTCCACGGATGAGTGAAGATATTCCACCCTTGATTCTCTGGGTTATGCTGATTTCACTCAGCATAATTTCTTCCATAGCCATCCATTTACCTTCAAAGGCTGCAACATCATTGTTTCTAATTGCTGCGTAAAATTTCATGGCATATATGTACCACAGTTTTTGGATCCATTCATCCAGTGAGGGACATCTGGGTTTTTTCCATAATTTAGCCATTCCTGTTTTCATCCCTTTGATTTCCTTCTCTTGTCTGATTGCTCCAGCTAGGTTCTTGAGGACTATATTGAATAAAAGTGGTGAGAGCGGGCAGCCTTTTCTTGTTCCCAAGTTTAGTGGAAATGCTTTTGACTTCTCTCCATTTAGTATTATACTAGCTGTGGGTTTGTCATATATGGCCTTTACATAGTTAGGATATGTTTCTCCGATACCTATCTCTCTCTAGAGTTTTGAGCATAAATCTGTACTTGACTTTATTGAAGTCCTTTCTGGATGTACTGAGATGAACATATTTTTTTTTGTCCTTAATTCTGTTCAAGTGTGAATCACATTTATTGTTTTGTGTATGTTTAATCAGCTTTGCATCCCTAGAATAAAGCCCACTTTCTTATGATGAATTATTTTCTCAATGTGTTTGAATGCAGTTTGCTAGAACTTTATTAAGGATATTTTTGTCGATGTACATCAGGGATATTGGTCTGTAGTTTTCTTTTTTGATTTTTTTCTTTGTTGGGTTTTAGTGTTAGAGGTACGGTTGCCTCATTAAAATGTTTGGGGGAGTTCACTCCTTTTCTATTTTTTGAAATAGCTTGATAAGAAAAAGTGTTCACTTCTCCTCTTAGGTACTGTAAAACTCAGTGGGGAATCCATCAGGTCCTGATCATTTCTCCTTTGAAAAACCTAATTGCTATATTGATTTGAGTGCCTGTTATTGGACTGTTTGCATTTTCAATATCACTCTGCTTTAATCTGGTAATGTTGTATGTGTCTAGAAATTTGTTCCTGTCTTCCAGATTATCTAATTTAGAGGAATATAATTTTCAAAATATGTTCTGATCATCTGTTAGATTTCTGTGGGGTCAGTGGAGATCACTCCCTTTTCATTGATGATATTGATAATTTGTTTCATTTCTTTCCTTTTAGTGAGATTGACCAGGGGTCTTTCAACTTTATTTTTTTTTTTTTTGAAGAATCAGCTCTTTGTTAGGTTGATTCATTTTATTTTTTTTCTCAATTTCATTGATTTCAGTTTTGATCTTGATTATTTCCTGCCTTCTGCTGGGTTTGGGGTTATATTTTTATTCTTTTTGTAGGCATTAGAGGTGGAGCATAAGCTTATTTATTTGGGATCTCTCCTCATTTTTAATGTAGGCACCAGTGCTATAAAATTTCCCACTAAGAATGATTTCATACTGTCCCAGAGGTGTCTATATGTGTGTCTTCATTCTCAATTGCTTTCAGGGATTTCTTGATATTTGATCTCATGTCTTCTTGAATCCATTCTTCATTTAATGGGGAATTAGTCAATCTCCACTTATACATGTATTTTTGTTATAATTTTTGCTGCCAATTGCTGGAATCATGACATCAAGGGTGGATAGGATACATGGAATAATACTTTTTTGTATTTACTGAGGTTTCCTTTGTGAATTAGGACATGAGCTATTTTGGAAAACAATTCATGTGCTGCTGAGAAGAAAATAAACTTGGCCTATTTGGGTGAAATGTTGTACGTATGTCTGTTAAGTACATTTGTTTTATGGAGATGTTTAGGCTGGAGATCTCTTTATTATTTTTCTGCTTTGATGATCTGTCTAATGGTGAAAGAGGAGTTTTAAGTCTTCCAGTATTATGATGTTAGGCTCCATAATTGGTGCTATGTCCTGGAGTATTTTTTCACATACTTGGGAGCGTTGGTGTTTAGAATATAATTGTATACCATGGTTATATCTTCCTGATGTATTATTCCGTTTATTATGATGTAGTGGCCTTCTTTGTCTCTTCTAATTAGTTTATGTTTGAAACCTACTTTGTTGGATACAAGGACTGCAACACAAGCTTGCCTTCTTGGGCCATAAGTCTGGTAGATGTTTTCCCATCCTTTCACCCTCAATCTGTGGATGGTTTTGGCCAGTGATATTGGTCTCCTGTATTTTGTTTTTTGATCCAATCTGTTAATCTGTGTCTTTTGAGTGATATATTGAGACCACACACATTCAGTGTTTGGACCATTATTTGGTTGTGGTTCAGTCATTCTGCTTTACAAGTGAGTTCTGTGCTTTTAATAGCTTGTACTTTTATTGAATATACTATGTTTGAGGGTTTTGAGGAGTGTTTGATTATTCTTCCATCTGGAGTTATCTTTGAGAATTCTTTGTAAAGCTGATTTTCTGTTCGTGAATGCTGAAAGTTTGATCTCACCATGAAATGTTCTTATTTTCCCTTTGAATTTTAAGCTGAGTTTTGCTGGGTATAGTATTCTTGGTTGCAGGTTGTGATCATTCAGAGATTGAAATATATCATTGAAGTATCTTCTTGCTTCTAGGGTCTGAGCTGAAAAGTCAGAGGTGATCAATATTGGTTTTCTGAACGTGATTTCATGTTTATCTTTTGTAAATTTTAATATTCTTTCGTTGATTTCCCTATTATATGTTTTGAATGTGATGTGTCTTGGTGAGTTTCTCATTTAATTAGGGCTTTTGGGGGGCCTTGTATGCTTCCTGGATGAGCATTTCTGACTATTCTGACATGGAAATTTTTTTCTTTAACTATTTCATTGAAAATGTTCTTTATGTCATTCATTTGGGTTTCAATTTCTTCCTGTATCCCAATTATCCCACACATTTCGAAAATTCTGCTCACATCTGTGAGTTTTTTCTCTTTTTTGTCATCTTAAGCATACTTTTTTGTCATGCTTAAGCATATTTAGTCTATCCTATTGTCAGAAGTTCTTTCTTCAAGAGCTGATGTTGTTTTCTATAGAAGTTAGTCTATTATCACATTCTTCCATCATTATTTTGATGTGATTGATGATTTTAGATCCATTACTTCTTTTTTCTATGTCTATTTCTTTGATGATAAACTTTTTAATCTCTAGAGTTTTCTCACTTATCCTCTTCCTTGCACATCAAAGGGTCAGTTCAGACACCACCCCTCTAATTATCACCCTCTTCCAGAAAGCTGCTTCTGCCTGGAACCTCATTTTACTGCACATTTAGGATCTCTGCTTCAGGGAAGAGATCTGAAATCTTTTGAGGGTAAGTGTGGCAAGCCACGGTGGAAGTTTAGGACGCCATTACAAGATGGCGCCGAGAGCCTTTCACTTTGTGATAAACAGGGCTTTGTTTGGTGCGCTTTGAGAGCTACCCAATGGGAAAGAGCCACGCGGCAGCATTGCATAGGGCGCTTTGGGGCTATTTAGGGAACAGCGGGGGCTGAGGGAAGAAGAAGAAGACTGTACCAAGGGCCTGAATAAACTGCTGAAAGAAGATTCCCGTGTCGTGTCTTCCTTGCTGGCGAGTGGGCACGACAGGTAAGGGGCAGTGTTGTGAATTGTAGAAGTGTAGCAGCAGGGTTGCGTTACTGGTTCCTGGGGTTTTGGTGGCATGGGACTGGCTGGAATGGGCCTGCCTGCATGCCATGATGGGATCCAAGATCCTTGGCAGTGGGGAAAGGCCCAATATATGTGGGTATGGTAGGTATGCACTGTAGCTGAATGCTCTTGGCAAAGGTCCTGGGCATGCATGCTGGCCTGAAGTCATAGGCCTGGGAGTCTGTGTGGCCATAGCAACAGTTGGGCTGCATGGAGTAGCTCTGGGCAAGGATCCTCAGGGGTTTCTTAGGCACACCTGCTGGTCCCATTCCAGAGGCCTAGGGGAACACACAGTGGCAACTGGGCTGGGAGGGGCTTCATAAACTCTTAAAATCAATATGATTAGCCTAGACATTGACTTTTCTAGCAAAAAACCTTTGTGTCATATATGTAGGTAAATTTTTTTCAAGCAATTTATATAATTTAGACCAAGGTCTAAAACTCTTGCCCTTCTATGTACTATAATAACAATTTTGTGCAAAAATATAAAAATAATGCACTATGCCATGATATCCACATGTTCTTACACTTGGATTCAACATTAGTGAAGCAGAAATTCTCTAACTTAATGTCTAGATAGGTCATGTAATGGTTAATTTTATGTGTCAACTTGACTTGGGTACTCTGCCCAGCAATTTAGTCAAGTTTTCTTGGATAGGCGAACAATTGCATTTCAGTTAACTGGAATAAATTGGAATTCAGATTATTTATCTCATTCAGAAGGAAATCAAGCAAACTATGTTCTGTACATGGATGCATATAGCATAATGAATTCCACTACTATGTATAATTCAAATGAACCAATTAAAATACATTTAAGAAAATAATGCTATGAGGAATAAGAACCCAATCTTAACAGTTTGGGTTATCTCAGAAGAAATAATTTTTAAAATGTTTTTTGGAAGCAAATATACTTGATTTAAAAACTTTATGTTCCAATTTCACAAAGTTATTTTCTTAAAAATATCAAAATATTAATGTTCTTTTTCTTAGATTTAGGCTGTAGGATTTAATTTCTGAATCATTTGACCTGTGCTATAGTCTGCCTTTTTTTTTTTTATTTATAGATAGAAGGGACAGTGAGAGAGAGAAAGAGAGAGCCATTTTTTTTTTTAATTTAGTTTTTCATGTGACTTTCATTCCTTAGACACATTATTGGGAACATGGTACTGGGGTTTGAACCCACGTCCTCATGCATGCCAGGCAAAAACTGCAATCGCTGAGACACCATTCCAGCCCTGTAGTCTGCCATTTTGAATGGAAAGAGCTGGAGGAAGAGGATAAGCTTATGACTTCCAAAACCTATATTCAAAATAGCAGCAGGTTTTTCAGGTTCTTTTAGCAAAAGAATAGGGGAGATGAAAACAACATTGTTGAAGAGTCACGTAGGCCTTATAATAAGTGGCTTTCTATTAGAAAAACATTTTTTTTATCCTTAACAAAGGAAAGCAGTAAATTTTGAGTGGCATCACAAAACTAAATATTACAAATATGTCAATTTTCCTAAAGGGGATATGCTGAAGAAAAAGCTTATGAATTCTTCTTTACAAATATTTGGACTTCAATAACAGCATGGTATAGGTATCGAAATAGAAACCAAGATCAATGGAACAGAATAGAAGACTCTGAGACAAATTCACAAATCTTTAAACATCTGATCTTTGACAAAAGGAGTCAAAATACAAAGTGAAGGAGAGACAACCTATTCAATAAATCATGTTGAACAAACTGGACAACCATGTGTAGGAAGAAGAAATTAGATCCTTGTCTCTTACCATACACAAAAATCAAACCAAAATGGATCAAGGAATTAGAACTTAAATCAGCTACCACAAAACTTTCAAAAGAAAAATTAGGAGCTACACTCCAGCATATGAGAGTTGGCAATGACAACCTCAACAAGACTCCTAAAGTGAAAGAATTAAAATCAAGAATTAATGAGTGGGATGCCATTAAATTAAAAACCTTTTGCTCAGCCAAGGAATTGGTGACAACTATCAAGAGAGAACGCACAGAATGGGAGATAATCATGGCCTTGAATTCCTCCAACAGGGGACTAATATCCAAAATTTACAATGTACTAAAAAAAAAAAAACACTTAACATCAAAACCACAAACAATCTATTCAATAAATAGGCCAGAGAGTTAAACAAAAACTTATCAACAGAGGAAATCGAGCAAGCCAATGAATATATGAGAAAGTGTTCTCATTCACTAGTAATCAGAGAAATGAAAATCAAAACTACATTAAGATTACATCTCACTCCAATCAGGTGGCAAAGATGAAGAATAAAAACAGTAACGAATGCTGGATGTGTTACGGGAGGAATGGAACACTAGCACACTGTTGGTGGAACTGAAGAAAAATAGCCACTCTGGAAAGCAGGATGAAGACTCTGCAAAAAATAAGGTTGAATCCACCATATAACCCAGCTATCGCTCTTCTGGGTATTTTCTCAGAGAAGTTAGAATCAGAACATTACAGTGACACAGCAAAATCTATATTCATAGCAGCTCAATTTATAATAGCTAAATTATGTAATCAACCCAAATGCCCCTCACTGTATGAATGGATCTAAAATTGCTGGTATATATATACAATGGAGTTCTACTCAGTTATTCGAAACAACAATATTGCAGCCTTTGAAGGTAAATAGATGGCAATGGAAGAAATATACTGAAGGAAGTTAGCAAAACCCAGAGAGTCAAGGGTCAAATGTTTTCTCTCATTTGTGGAGGCTACAGCTAAACCAGGGCTTGGGTAAAAAGTGAGTCAAACTCATGTATTCATCCCACCAAGGGTAGAGCAATACATAATTAGGGGAAAGATAAACTTGTAGGGGGGTAGGGGGAAGGAAGAGGCAGAGGCAAGAGGAGAGAAGAGGAAGATAGGGAGGGATCTAGAGAAACAATTAGCAATGTAACATACTCTTTGTACAGTTATACACAAAACTTTATACTTTATACGGTGTATAACTTTATATAGTTATACACATAACAGATACAGTTATACACAGTTATACACTTAACTATTATGGGTGAAATAAAGAACAAGAGACTGGGGTGTAGGCAATGTTGGGGTAATTCTGGATTAGGATCAAATGTATATCATATTGGTACTTTATATTTTATGATTATACAAGTCAAATACTTAATTTTTTAAAAAATGAGGAAAAAAAGGAAAAAAAACATAAAACAAATATTTGGCATTCAAGGCACTTTCCCAGGAATATATTCCATGAATGAAGAAATTCACTTAGTGACCAATTTTGTGACAAAAAAATACACCAAAAAAACCCCAAACTTGAGTTCTTTAAGGTATTTCTCTGTGTCCTCAGTAAGGTGTTTCTGCCACACTAATTTTATTTTTACGAATAAGATTAATTCCTCTCCCAATATCTTTTCTCTGTTACAAACAAACAATCAAAAGATTCTTCTTTTCTCTAACCTTCCCTGTTATAATTGACAACTTTTGGGCATCTCCCACCCTCCCTTACCACCTTTCTAATATCCATACCACAAACACACACACACACACACACACACACACACACACACAGATATGGACTTTAAATCTATCTTTGCTCTTTCTGCTTGTTCAGTGGTCCATGAACTTTGGTAATTTATTTCCATTTGTCACTGGTTTGAGGAGAGGTACCAACAGATCCACATGTGTCTAGAAGTGCAGCTAGCAGTACCACTGTTATTTCCATGGGAATAATTTCCACTTATGCAATCATCACTGTTTGAATGGGCAAGTGTACACTGCAAGAACACTTACTGCTATCATTACCCCTCCTCTCCCGTAGCATATATAATTCCCTCTCTTATCCTATGTACCCCTTCTGAATTGTTCAGAAAGACCATACAAAATGGGATTGCAAGCACACATTTGAAGTCCATCTGTCTAGTGGTTTACATATGAAGTCTAAAAGTCCATGCATGAAACAATGCAAGAACATTCATAAATGACATGATTAGATTTTGAGAGTTGTGAGGCTGGGTGGTTGCTATAGGCAGATAGGGTATGTCTGGAGGAGATGGGTCACTGTGGGCATGGCTTTGGAGTTTACAATTTGTCCTTGATGAGGACAGTTGTCTTTGCTTCTGGATTGCCATGCCATGTCCTGAGCAGTTTTTTCTCCTCCACATCCTTCTGCAGTGGTATTTTGCCTTATCTTGAACCCAGAGCAATGATAGGTGCCAATGGACCGAGACCTCTGAAACCAGGAGCACCAAATAAACTTTTCCTCCTCTAAAATATTTTTCCCAGGTCTTTTGATCACAGTGACAAAATTGCTTGCCAAAACACCTCCTCTCTTTTCATGGATCTTGAATAAGAAATCCAAGTGTTAGTGGGCAATGGCATGATATGACATTGGTCATAACTAAGAGGACTTCTTTCTCAAAGCCTCTTTCCTTTTATTTTCATCTGGACCTAAATAAAGGAATATATATACTTGGCCTCAAGTGACCTAACAAAAACTGTCCTGTAGATTTATCATTAACATTCATCACAGTTCTATAGAGGTAAAAATCTAGAAGTATACAGATTTGTGGTGTGTGTGTATATATGTGCATGTGTTTATGCACATTTACATGAAATAAGTAATTGGCTTAGAGATTTCTTATAAGTAATTAGTTTAGATGATTATGGACAGTAACTAACCCAAAATCTTCAGGATGAGTTGGCATGCTGGAAACCTGGCAGAACAATGATGTAGTCACATTCTGTGTTCAGGGCTAGCAACTAGAAATGCCAGTGCTACAATTCTAATTTGAGTGCCAGACTTATCCCCCAAAGAGCTAAAGTTTCATTTTGAATATCAAACAATGTACCAGTTCAAAGGTTTTCAGGTAGGAAGCATTCCCTCTTACTAGAGGAGACTCATCTTTGTGTTCTATTTGTGCCTTCAACTGATTGGATCAAGCCTGCCCACATTGGTGAGGACAAATGTTTTTGAACATTCTACCTATTTCATCTCATAAAAAGCACCCTCACTGATACACATAGAATAATACTTTCACAAATACTGAGACACTGTGACCCAGTCAAATTGATACTTAAAATCACAGAAACTTAGCTTTCCAACATAAACCTCAAATCTTCGATTTATTCATTTATGCTAAAAATGTTTATATACATGAAATGTTAAATGGTCTATTACTGTATAATCATAGCAATTTTGCTGGCAATTCACCAAAATCTCTGTAGGTTTCCTTTGACTATTTTTTGAGTTCCTTCTCCAGCATTTTGGTCATTTTGCTTCTTATGTCCTGTGTATGCTACTCTCATTAGAGGAAGGCCCGAGGTTAACTGAGAGATTTCACAATTCATGAGTAGAGATGTAAAAGAGCCTAAGGACTTATCTCTTTCCCCTCCATCTCCCCACCGTAGCCTATAGTCAATGACATACTTGTGTGAGAATATGTACAGCCAGATATCTTTTCTTGAGCTGTGCCGTTCTTAACACAGAATTTTTGCTCCAGGGTCTCCTACTGTGAGAAGCTCCAGGCTGAGACTGGCAGAAATTCCATGTTTGCTTAGCTGTTTCCCCTTCCCTGGCCACTAGCTTTTCCTGTGAGCACAGTCTTCTGAAACACTTAAAGTTATTGCTTGTTGAAAGAGGAGGGTGTGGGCTGTTAACTTGATGAGTCTTAAGGAAAAAAGGCATCCATTCCTTTCTAGACAGAAGTGATTCTGTGAGGATTATTTCAGGCTATTTGGATAGATACTTACCTTGCTGCGAAAATTCCTGTTAATACTTGAGTCTTTCCTCCTAAATTATTAGCACACTGAACTCTCATGTTAAACTTACTTTCCCTTCTAGGATCAACTGAGGACAAGAAGATATTTTTAATTTGAAACTTTTATTTTCTCTTATAGAACTTAATGTGGTGGCAATTGTTCAACTTTTGGAACTGTGAGCATATGCTGTGTTTCACAAGCTTATGAGTACCCAGAAATCCTGCACTTTGACAAGCTGAAGAAAAGCCTGATGCTCCCCAAATAGACCAAAGTATCAGCAAGTCACTGCACCTCTACATTACTCTATCGCCTCTTGGCACACTGGGTATACAAAGTGAATGCCTATGCATAATCATATTTAAAATAGGTGACATTACCAACTACAGTGTTCTAAATGTCAGAGCTCTTTCTCGTCACTCCACCCAATCTCTACAAGTCACACACTTATTCTCAGAGTCCTCTTGTCCTTATAACAATGTGGAAAATAGCTAAGAGTCAAAAATGTCATGAGGTACAAAGGACATCAAAATATATCCAATTTTACACCTCATTTTACAGTTTGTTGCAGGCATGGGAAATGCATCACTAATGGAATTTGGCGTTTTTGGAAAATTACGGAAATGCAGTTTATTTTATAAAGTAAGTTAGCATAGGCTCACATGAAAGTAGGAAGATCAGTATCTGTATTAGTGCATAAGTCCCTGTATTTACCTGAGAACTTAAGAACTAGGGTTATTCTCCCATATTTAATGTACAGAGATAGAACTCAAAGCCACTCAAGAAGGGTTTGAAAAACATACTGTTAGAAGAACGCAAATTGTGAGTGAAGAGAATGTAGGTAGTTCATTTGCAAGACAGACCAAGGCCAGAGAAAGAAGTGCATGTGCTACTTAGATTTCATCTTCTGCTGATCAAGTGATAAGCAGAGACAAAAGGGAAACAGCATGCTCACATTTGCACACTATGTTGTTCACTTGTTCTGAACACCTGCCAAGTCCAACAAATTAAAGGAATTCAGCAAAATGTATTATGAAACTTCAAAGCAGATGATAATTCTAGATGGGAGAAACTCAATTTTGTGGATTAGGAAATTCCCATGTTTGGCATTGTACTTGGAGGGATGGAATTGTGAAACTAGCTGTAAGAATGGAAGAGCCGCTGGCTGGAGTGTAGGAGGTTGATGAGAAGTGAATGAGAGAAAGAGTCATATTCAGGAATTGGTGCCAGGTCCATAGAAGCCTATTAATGTGCAACAAAACAAAGTGTAAGGGTTGGGGATGTAGTTCAGTGGTAGAGTGCTTGCTTAGCATGCACTGGTAAACCCCCTACCCCACAGAGGGGAGGGAGAGAGAGAGAGAGAGAGGGAGAGAGAGAAAGAGATGCACACATAATTATTGAGTAATTTCTAAGGATAAAAATGATACTACAATACTAAAATTATAGCAAGCACTCTTGATATCTTTTGATAATGGTTCTTATTAAGCTTAATGTCACTTTCTTTTCAGATTATATCATAAGCAAATCAGCACCAAGATAAATCTTCCAGTCCTTTTTACTAAGTCATATAAATACAGACTGTATTATTCAATATTTTTTTTGCAAAATTTTTGATCCTAAAAGTGAAACCACTCACTCAAACCTTGATTCCCTACAAGTCCAGTTCTTCTGGAAAGACACCCTGATTGTTTCTAGATGTCACCTCAGATGAAAGTACATGTACCTGCTTGTACTTCTGTAGTCACTGAAGGAGTGATATACCTTTCCTTCTTCTCTTCTGGACACTACCACTATGTTGAATATTGCTGTAAATTTTTACAGTAGGGGGAACACTATATTTCTCACTAGTTCTGTCGTATGCCATAATAAGTACATTGAAGTCAACCTTTAATAACTATATTTATTAAATATGAGATATATAGATATTAAACATTCAGTTGGAAAAGAGATAGCTCACTGTTAAAAAGGTGTGCTATTTTTCTTTGAGAGAATTTTAATGGTTCTAAATTGCAGTTAATGTTATAGTCTAAGGATATAGAAATTTCCCCAAATTCGTTTTTTCACTATCCACATTTTTAAATGAAAAAAGTGCTTTTTCTAGAAAAGAAAATCTATTAAAATCCCCCAAATAATAAAAGCCAGAAATGAAGCCAAGCCAGAAAAATGTGTATATTTCTTTCTTCAATTGAGGCTAGAATCTCATGTGAATTTTCTGATAGCCAATCAAACTTGTACACATAATTTGGTATTTTGGGATGTTATCTTATTGGAACTCTGTGCCTCAGTAAAGACAAATTGTTTTCTAACATTAATTTAAAAGTATTTTAGTTCAGCTTAAGGATTCTTTAAGGACCTAATTATAAATTTTTGCTTTTAACAACATTATGGAATTCGTGGTGTTTAGTTTAGTTTTCAATTATGAGGGAACAATTATTCAGTGCATACTTTTGAATATTTATCTCTGTCTCTACTCTTTGATTAAAATACCCACCATAGCATACACATGTTTCTCTTAAGAAATACGTAATAGAATTTTAGAATAAACAGCAAATATCTTTTTTTCCCCATTCTGTCAATTAAAATGTCTGAATCACTTAGTGTTTCTAATTGAATTTCATTTGATTTTGGCCTTTGATTTGTGGACCTTATAAATTATATTAAATTGCACATTTTAATTATAACAAAATGAGATTCCTTTCTTGGATACTGTTAAATAAATATTATTGCTTTAGAGATAAAAATGATTCAAGACCAAAAATTCACTGTTTGAAGCAAAATTAAAACTATAATATATTTAATTTTGTTTTGTTTACCAACTTTATAATACTCTATTGCATTGTAAATGCATAACAGACAAATTTGGTAATGAACCAAATCTTCATTCTATCTTACTCTCAATTGTCTAAATTATTTCTCCTTCCTAAACAGATTTAATATAGGGCTCTCTGTTTAATAAATTTAGAGTAAAATATATTAATAGTAAACATCCTCTAAAATAATAGCTGAATAAAATAATTTAATGAGAAAAAAGATTAGCAGAAATAGAAATTTCAATGTCCATATAAGGTTTAATTATTATATTTTTAATTAAAATTACTTTTTACTAATTAACGAAAACAACAATTTGCAGATATAACAAGAGATATAGACTAAAAAAGAATTTTCCAGTTTCCATTTGTATGTAAGGTGCATATTTTGCAAAAACAAAAAAAAAAGGATTTCTGATGTGAATGCTCACAATATGTTATACTGTAAAATTATTTGGTAAATACTTTAACTTGATAGATGATGAGCAGTGTATTTGTAGTTTGGTGCCCGGAGTGTGAACTCTGTATCTGGGTTGCATATGTCTATGTTTCATGCTTCTACCTACCATCTGAAAGTATGATATGTGCTTGGCTTCAGGTCCTTGTACACCCAGATTCAAACTTTGCTAAGATAGTACGCTGAAAGAAATGGGATTCCTTAATTGATTCCATTAATAAAACTGAAAGACTAAATACAATGATCTAGCTTCAGAAAATTAAAAACTAAATTAACTTGAGAGCAAAGCAACATAAATGTGTCAATGGAAATTAATAGAAAAAACACATATCACAGGAGATTATCATAGTAAATAAATATTCTTATGGAATTTTTTTGAAAATGCTAGTAGCTAACAAATCTGTAGAAAAATTACAGAAAAAAAGAATTACAAGAATTAGAGGAAATAACATATTGTAAAGAATTTAATAGGAGAGTATAAGTAAAAATAAAATAAGTAATAAAAATACAGTTTGTTCTGAACAATACTTGGCTAACTTGAAAAGCTAGGATGACTGCCTTAATTTCTAGTACATATATTATTTATTAAAAATAACTGAAGAAAAAAATAACTGAAGAAATTATGGAAATGCTGAATGGCTCAATAACCATAAGCAACACTGAATTTTTAAAATCAATTACAACTTTTCCCAAAAAGAAGCTACCAGGCTCATGTATGACTTTGAGTTTCAGCAAACATTTAAGTAAAAGAATTATTCCCTAAGCTTCAAAATATATTATAAAGTAAAATCTTAATCTAAATATCAAACTATTAATATAATTTTAATGAATATTTAAAAGGTAAACTTTAAGAAGAAATGTTACTGAAACAATTTCTGATTTAGTAAAAAATATCTGTCTATATATATATAAATATATTTTCTTTATAACATTCAAGAAATAAATCATTGTACATTATTTCAGTAATTATTTAAAAAGAGAATATTGATTCATACATAGAAGCATTGAAAGATTCTAAAATATACAATTTATATTCATGATGTCAACTCAGCAAACTAGGAAAAAATAATTGTTTTATCTGATAATGGATATTTACAGTGTAATTTAGAGGATATATCATATTTGATAGGGTTAGGGCACTGCTTTTAAGATCTGGAGTGTAACATTTAATTATTTATTGTCCAGTGAGACAGTAAGATAAAGAGAGAAAGAGAAAAACAAGTGAGAGACAGCATGTGAGGACTGGAAATAATTTTCAGAAAAAATTATAAGCAGTGCAACCATTGTCTTCACATAATATATTCAAAAAACCATTAACGAATAATATATTTAATCATTTATTTATTGAAAATAATTATGGGGCACCTCTCATAATACCAAAGACATATGTGGCCAAGATTAAGTAGCCACCCTAAGGAGCACTACATTATTTTTTATTTATATACCCAAATTATATAGGCATGTAATTTCCATATTAGAAGATGGTAAATGCAATGGATGAGCAACTAAACAAAAAATCAGCAATAACAACAAAAAACAAATGACACAGCAGGATAAGGAATCAGGAATGTCATTGACTTAGGTGGGAATTTGAATAAGGAATAATTCCATAAATTGAATGAATGTGCAAACTAGGTGAGGGAAAAAGGAATATCATGATCTAGATGAAGAATATGTCAAATAGAACAGCAGAACCAAAGGACATGAGACAAATTGGATCCAGCACCTGTCACTAAAAACAAGAAGGACAGTGCCTCCTGAAAAGAAGTGTGAGGAGGAGGGAATAGAGATCACAAGGATAAACAAGTATCAGCACTCATGAACATGGGACTTGGCATCTGTTCGGACTGTGAAAAACTGTATCCTCCCTAAAGGACAAGGAGACAGTAGAATACCATATCCTGGAATTCCCTATTACTGTTCCCAAAAATCTGAATGATTAAGGGGACAATAAGAGCAAGCCTGGAGTGGAGAGTCCAGGAACATATTATCGTGAAGGACACTGTCTTCGTCTTATGCACAATGGGATCAAGGGCAAGTTAACATTATCGGTAGAAAATTTACATCTTGCATGTATCAGGACAGTTGCTTCTTCAAATGGTGGTCATATAAGCAAACTAAGCAAGCTAATACTGATGTTGTCACTGCTTCCACAACCTAATACATAAAACTTCTAATATACAAAAAAAAAAAAAAAAAAAAAAAAATCCATGAGAGAGAAGAAGCAGTATTTGACAAAGCACTATGAGGATGCAGGTGCTACCAGTTCAGTCTGTCACCATTGAATTCTTCTTGGACCAGATACTGATCTCTTGTAAGTGTTCCACAATAAATCATACGTTCCTTGTTCTGTCTTCAGACATTTTCTTTGATCTTCCAGCAACCTATTCCATTCCTCTGGCACAACTGGGATATGGTAGAGGAAAAGGGAGTCATGGGAGAGATTAGACCAGGTCAATGACCCATCATAGCAAAGGGATCAGGCAGACTGTGGTAATTGGAAGAAAAAGCAGATAGCATTTTTACAAACAAGGTAAGAGGAAATCATTGTCCTGGGTAGATAATGATGTAAAGCTAGAGAGATTTTGAAATTAGTGTTAGGAGAATTTCCTAGTACGTTAATTATGTCTGTAAAGAAAGATCTGAGTCAAGTGTAACATTGGATTAATTAGTAAAATTAGGATAAAAATATAGCAATTTTAAATTTTGAAATCAGTATACATCATGCAAGTGAATTTTTGTAAACTGAAAACAAGTATGCAATATAATTTTACAATATGAAATTTAAATTAACAATTAAAAAGTACCTAAATATAAATCTTAAAAATTCAAATTAGACATTTATGAAAAATATAACTCATAAATCTGTAAAGTTGACTTAAATATAAATGCACAGGGAGATTCATTATTTTTAATGTAAAGTTTTCCAAAATTAATTAATATACTCAGCACAATTCCAATAAAAACCTCAGAAGAATATGGGAAAAAGGAATTTGTAAAATTACTTCTAGATTTGGAACTAAAAGCCTGAAGGAGACAACTTAGTTCCGAAGGAGAAAAACAAGGGAGTGGGCAGGAGAGTTGCTCTATCATACAATGAGAATCAGAAAAGTTCTGGAAGTACAGAATGTTACTGAGGGACAAACAAAAAAACTATTGGAACAGAAGAATGTGTTTAAGAGAACAATAAAAAATTAAAATTAATGTATGATGAAGCTGGTCTTGCAAGTCAGAAGAAAGCAAGACCAAGTAAAGGCAAGGTACATTCCAAGCACTTATAAGTATGTCACTGTCTATATACTATAGTCATGTATATAAAAAATGTTCTTCATAGGTATAAGAATTATGACACTATACTTACACTGTACTTGAAGTGTTTTTTTTTTTTTCTGTTTCTGGTTTTTTTTTTTTTTTTTTTGTGGATAAATGTAGGACCCAGAAGAGAGGCAAGAGATCTGGGAATGGGAGGAAGGAGGTAGAGTGTTGTGGCAGGGTGGGGATATTGACCAGGTTATGTTGCTGTATTGTGTGCATCTAGGAATATATGAAAGCAGATCCCATCATTATGTATAATTATAATGCACTAATAAAAAATAAAACAATGATAGAACATTTGGTTTTCAATGGAAAATGAGTTGAGAGAACTCCATCACCTGCAATATTTGAAATAAATTCAAAATGGATCAGACACTTACAAGTAAAAATAAAAGCAATATACATAAATAATTGAATGCCATTTGACATTACAGTGACGGAACATCTAGCAAGTGACACTAGGAAAGTAAAAGGTTAGTAAATCCAAACTGATAAGATTAAGTACTATTGCTCATTAAAGGACTCCATAAGAGGAATGAAATAATGGTGCACAAATTGGAAAAGTGTCAATATAAAGTAGATAGAATTAATATCTAGAATACATAAATAGAATTTAAAAAATATTAAGAAACAAATGACCCAATGGAAAGAAAAGCAATCAGGCACTTTACTGAAATCAAAACATTACTAGTTTTGTTAGCCTCTAACAAAATACGAATTAAAAATCACACTGAAATACTGGTTCATACCCATACGATAAGTAAAGGATTAAAAATATAACCGTATAAGACAATGAGGATTCTAAATCCTGTGAACTGCTAAGTATGAGAAAACAAATATTAACCACTTTGGAAAAGTATTATGCACTTCTACAAAGTTCAAAGGCATGAAAATCAGCCCTTATGCAAATCACCTTACAACAAGGTTTCTCAACAGTGGTACAATGGACGTTTCCGGTTGAAGAATTTTTTGTTGGGTTCGTGGGGGTTGTGTATGCTGTAAGATAGTTAGTAGTATCTCTGATCTCTATCAACTAGATGTGAATAACATTCTCCAGTTTTGGCAGTCTGGATTTTTCCAGATAATGACAAATTATCATTGTAAACTGCCCCTGTGTTAAGAAACAGTATTCTAGAAAAATCACAAAGTATTTACCAAGGCGTAAAGGTAAATATTCCTAGCAACATGACTCATAACTCATCAAATCTAGAGACTGTCTTTTACTGAATGAATACATAAGTTATGGTGTATTCATGAAGTAGAAAACTATGCAACAGTACAGATTAATAAAATCTAGCTATATTTACACATCATAGAATATCAGGAAAATAATTTAATGAAAGAAAGCACATCACAGAATATCACACTTAATTGAGTCATTTCACTTATGTTATGATTTATTATTTATATGTTGAAAACCATATAATCCATATTTTATGATTTAACATTTATAAATTATAAAAGCATAAACAACTAGAAAATATTTGCAAATGAAAAAAATGAACAAATATGCCAAACCCAAAAACTATATATACATAAAATTAAGGTAGCAAAGACACAGAATTCACAAAGTTCATTTCTTCTGATTTGTGAGAAACAATGAGAGGTGGGAGAGACTTGGGATTTTGGGGAGATGACAGTAGTATTGGGCTCAGGTGGGAGGGGAAGGATACTGTGTTTGTTTTATCATTTATCTTCATCATAGTTCTTTTCCACTGAACATGATGTTGTCCACCACCCCCACATGGGTGTTTGGAAGTATGGAAACATTTCAGCTTATTACAACTACACCAAGGAGGTCATCATTCATGCATAATGCAAAACATCAAGAGCATAGTGACTGAGAATCTCTTTGAGCTTCATAAATATGTTGCCTTGAGTTGACTCTAATCAAACATATATTTAATCAAAATATATGTTTCAAAAACTATTATAAATCAATGTCCCATATTATTTAACATATTTTACAATTAAAAGAATCCCAAAGTGAGGTTTTCTGAGTCCTTTGATTTCAGCAAGATACCACAAAGAAAAGCTTAGATGATAATTATTATTAAATGTGAACTCACATTTTTAATTGCAGAGGGAATCAAACAAGAAAATTGTCCAGCAGTAAATTTCTTATACATCCCAGGAAGATACTACAAGAGGTCATTAAGTCCTGTTTGTCTACCCTGGTTAAAAAATTACTTGGATTTATCAGCAGCTTGCTTGGATTATTTGAACAATTGTTCTCTTTTTTCTTATAAATTCAGCATTCAGAAGCCTGGAAATTCAGAAAGCATTTTTTATTTATTTTTTTTTTCACATTTATTAGAAGTATATAGCCATACAGGATACAGATGAGGGGGAAACATTGTCAAAACAGTAGCAATCAATGTGTATAAACTTTGTTAACCAGGGGTAATGCTAACGCATAGATAAGCTACTATGGGTTTCATCTATTGCAGTTTCCCCCAGAAGAACTCATGTGTTAAATGGGTATCTAGTGTAGGAATAACATCGGCTTCTGGGATGGTTCCCCC
>PVKS010020490.1:0-36725 GCA_004027875.1 Aplodontia rufa | reverse complement strand
TACCAGTCTGCAGCTCCACCAACAGTGTGTTAGTGTGCCTATCTCTCCACAGCCCCTCCAGCATCTATTGTTGTTTATTTTCTTCATCTTTGCCATTCTGACTGGTGTAAGTTGATATCTTAATGTGGTTTTCATTTGCATTTCTCTGATTACTAATGATTTAGAGCACTTTCTCATGTATTCATTGGCTTGATCAATGAGTCTCAGACCTCTTTGAAGGGTTCTTGTGTACATCATGGTTGACGAGTGAAACATGCACTGTATTTGACAGTGTATGCTGTTCTGATTGCCTAACTTGTGTCACACACCATTTGTGTGAAATAGGGCACCATGGTTGACATCTCTACCAGAACTGTTTGAAGTCAGGGGAGTTTCCCAAAGGAACCAGAGGAAGGGGGAAAGTGAAAAGCTTGCTTGGCTAAAGAAAAGTGGTAGCAACTCTTAACTACTGCATTGCCTTAAGGTTTTCTACAGAGATGAAACACTTTTGTTTTGATTTTTTTTTCTTCATTTTGAGACGTGTTGCCTTGCATGGAATCAGATTTCAGTTTGACTCCTAGCTTTTTCACATTTTAGGTTTGTGATCTTGGTTAAGCTATATAGTCTTTCTGATCTAGTTCCCATAACTATAAAGTGAGAATAATAGTATTGACTTAATAGGGTTGTTAGAGTCTTTGAGAATAGTTCCTGACACCTAGTAAGTGATTTGAAAATACTGTTTTTCTTTTCTGTAGCTTATAGTCTGATGGAGACAAGACTCATACTAATAATTAAAAACCATATATGTGAACTGAGTATGTTTTACGATAGACAAAGCATGTTTTAACAATTCAGAGAGGGGAAATATTACTTTCTATTTGGTTCTATCTGGAAATGTCTTTTTGTGGTGGTAAGATTTTTGTTACCTTAGAATTTTAGGAAGGGAGAGCAAAGGCAAGGGAGTAGAATATTAAATTCCTGGTAGGAAGTGGTCTTGACTGCATTAACCAGTGTGATGTATAGGGAAAAAACGGGAAGTGAAGTGTTTTGAAATTTTGTGGGCTAACCCACATGATTGAAAATTTATTCTGTAAGTGATGAGGAGCCGTGATAATTTTTCTACAGGGTTTATTACATAGCTGAAATGCTCTTTGGGAAGCTTAGGGTGGTGGTAATGTGTTACTTAGGAGTTCTGAACTGAATTGCAATTATTTTTCAGTGAGAATTTTTTCATGTCCTTAATGTGTTAGATTAAGCTGTTATTAAAAATCAACATATAGGGGGTTGGAGTGGTGGCTCAGCTGTTTCGGCACTTGCCTGGCATGTGTGAGGATGTGGGTTCAAACCGTAGCACCATGTACACAGTGAAGCTTCAGAGCAATGAAAGCCACATGAAAAACTAAATAAATTTGATTCTCTCTCTCTCACTCACCTTTTCTCTCTTTTTTTAAAAAGATCAACATATAGTTGATACTGTATTTTCACAAGCATCTTGACTAATAAGAATTAGGTGAAGGCTTAAGTTTCTGTGTTATTTAAATTTCAAATCCTTGAACTTGTGTCTAGGTCTCAGTCCTGGATTTGCCATGGCAAGATACTGAGGAAGATGTTTAAATATTAATTCTAGGATAGAGGTATAGTTCAGTGTTAGATTGCTTGCCTAGCATACACAAGGTCCCGGTTCAGGCCCCACTGTTTTGATCAGGTTCTTTTCTCTGTAACTAAGATATCTGATGAGAACAATTTAGAGGAGGGAAAGAGTTTATTTTTGCTCAGGGTTTCTGAGATTTAGTCCATAGTCAGCTGACTCTATTGCCATGGACCTAAGGTGAGGCAGAACATCATGGCAGAAAGCTGTTCAGCTCATGTTAGCCAGCAAGCAGAGGGAGAAGCGGGGAAGGGGCTGTAGGGAAGGTGAATCCTTCCTTCTAGGACATAACCCCAGAGACCCACTAGAACTTTCTACATGTATTTTGAAAGTTACTGATTTACTAAGTTCTCTTTCCCTACCATCTTCCACCACATTTCCAATGTGCACTTCTTTACCTGTGGATCGACAGCTCCACATAATACCTTAGATGAAAAAGAAGATGAAAATGGATCTTGTGCTAAAGACTATCTTTACTCAGATTTACACAGTAGGTTATTGTGACATGTGATCCAAAATTAATGGTTTGTGGGATGTTATTGTTTCAGAATTTTCTGGGCTTTCAATAATATGACTTTTATTTTTAGGGATTTATTTAGTATTTTATTAAATTATTAACATAGTTCAAAAATAAAAAATAATATTTTCTTCCTTTCTCTTTTTTCCACGTCCAGCATCCTTTCTACCTGATGCCTCCTCCCTAAATTTGTCACTGCTAAGGAAAACCTGAAAAACAAATATCATTAGCATCTCATTTATCTTTCCAAAAATTTTTTGTAGATTTTTATTAAAAAAAAAATAAACATTTGTATATCTCACCTCTTCATTGCAGAAAAACTGGCATTCTTTGTCCACCCCTTTTTCTGCATCTTGCTTTCTCTTCACTTCTTTGTATATTCTGGATATTAGCCCTCTGTCCGAGGTGTAGCAGGCAAAGATTTTCTCCCATTCTGTAGGATCTCTCTTGACACTCTTTTTTCTTTCTTTTCTTTTTTTTTGACACTCTTGACTAATTCTTTAGCAGTGCAGAAGTTTTTTAGTTTAATTGCATTCCATTCATTTGTTCTTGACTTTACTGCTTGAGCCATGGGAGTTTTGTTAAGGAAGGCGGCACCAACCCCTAGTCATGTAATGTTGATCCTACTTCTTTTTCAAGCAAATTTAGATTTGCTGGTTTAATATCCAGATCCTTGAACCATTTTGATTTAATTTTTGCGCAGGGTGAAAGGTTAGGATCCAATTTCAGTTGTCTACACATGGCTGTCCAATTTGTACAGTACCATTTGTTGAACAGTCAATCTTTCTTCCACACTATGCTTTTGCCCCTTTTATCAAATATCAGATAGTTAAAGGTATGGAGGTTTTGAGATGTTTGAACCCCTATACCTTTTGGAGCATTTTGGATTTCAAATTTTCACATTAGTGATGATCATCCTATATAAATTTTTTTTCAGTTTTTACTTATTTTTTATAGTTTGATTTATTATGCTATCCTTTCATAGTTTGTGGGTTTTAACTCATAGTTAGAAAGACCTTTGTTACTTAGATGCTTAAAGGTTTTTTTTCTCTAACATTTTGATGGCTTGTATTTATTTATATAGCTTTTTTTTTTTTTTTTTTCCTGTGGTGCTGGGTGAATCCAGGTCCTCTCACATGCTAGGCAAGTGCTCTACCACTGAGCTCTACCTCCAGCACAGATTCATATAAAATTTTTTTTGGGTACTAGGGGTTGAATCCAGAGATGCTTACTACTGAGCCACATCCCAGCCCTTTTTATATTTTTTATTTTAAGGCAGGGTGTCGCTAAGTTGCTTATGGCCTCGCCAAATTGCTGCAGTTGGCTTTGAACTTGTGATCCTCCTGCTTCAGTCTCCTGAGCCACTAGGATTACAGGTGTGCACTACTACACACAGCCTGGAGTTGCCCTTTTTTAAAAAATTTTTTAAAAGAAAGAGAGAGAGAGGGAGAGATTCAGTTTTATTTAGTTTTTCATATGGCCTTTGTTGCTCCAACATTTCATTGTGTATGTGGTGCTTAGGTTTGAACCTGGGTCCCTGTGCATGCTAGGCAAGCACTGCCACTGCTAAGCCACTGCTCCAGCCCCTGGAGTTGCCCTTCTTAATACCTCTATCCTTTTGTGGATATGCACAAAGGAAAAAAAATGATTAAAAAAACTGTCCGAAATGTGGTGAGTTGATATAGATCTCTGGGATTACAGTTGTGCGCCATTGTGCCTGGCTCATAGAAATTTTTGATCCATTTGAAAATTGTCTTTATGTGAACCATGCATTGAACTTATTTTCCAGTGTATGTATCTATTTTGTTATTCCAACTCTGTACCATTTATTGCATTTTTCATCTTTTCCTTATTCACTTGAGATGACACCTAAATGAAAAACAAAAAAGCTATAATGTACAGTGAATAACAGTGTGGACTTTGGATCTAGGTTGCTTAAGTTTAAGTTGTAGCAGTACTACTCCCTGGTTGTGAGATCTTGAACAAAATATTTCATCTGAGTTTCCTTAAATAAAAATGGAATAACAATTGTACTTATTTTATGGATTAGTTTGTAAACTCTTAGTGAATACATAGAAAGTATTAAAAATTGCTGTTATTATGGTATAATGATTTCTGGATGTCTTAGGGTGTATTTGTGGACTTTCTGGTCTGATCCAGGACTGGCTGACGTTCAGGTATAACTACTACACTTAAAAAATAATCACTGAGGTTTTGTATTGAATTTTAATTTCTGATAGAGCTATTTTCCCATTGTTGCTCTTCTTTTTCATAGCTTCTTGGCTGTTTATTTATTTATTTATTTTCAAGTTTCAGAGAGGGGATGAGAACTATTTATTGCCTGCAAGCTTTTTATCCACATTGACATAAATAGTTTTGTTTTCCTTGTTTTATCTTTGGAAACAAGGTAAGATATATTTTCTTTTCCTTATCTTTCTTTGATATCTGTTCTGTAAGGATTTTCTTGACTTTTTCCTAAGCTCTGTTAGTGATTTATTTTCCTAGGGCTCTGTATCAGTTAAACCATTACTAGTTGCTTAGAACAGCAGAAATAAAAAATGTCACTTGGTTCGTTTTGGAGGTTCTGAGAGAATCCATTATATGCCTTTCTCTAGATTCTGGTAGTCTCTGGTATTCCTTGGCTGTAGATAGCTGCTTTGCCTCAGGCCTTGCCTTTCTCTTCAAATCATCTCCTTGATGTTTCTTCCCTTCTCTTTCTCTCTCTTTTTTTTATTCATTCAAGATAGTCTTACATTTAGGAGGGAATCGTTGCCACACAATCATGAACACGTGCATAGTGACTGAGCAAGCTGAGGCTGATGCCATTCCATAGTCTCCCCCGCTTTGGGTCCCTCCACCCCTGATCCCATGTTTCCCCCTACTTAAGCCCCATGTTAGTTGGGCTTCTCATGGAAGTCGAAGGTTCTGCACTGGGTTGATAACCCCCATACTCCCTCCCTGCAGCTGCCTTGATATCTCTCCTATTTCCTCCCCCACTCCCTGCCACCCTCCATTCATCCCCCAGCATCATAGGCAAAGTTTCTCCTGCTTGTGTAAAAATTCATCCCTGTTGAGGTTATTATTAGCTTAGCCAACTATCAGTCTATTTCTGATTGTATTCTAGCTTCCACATATGAAAGAAAACACACAACCCTTGAGTCTCTGAGTTTGGGATATTTCACTCAGCATAATTTTTTCCATCTCCATCCATTTGGCTGCAAATACCATTATATTGTTTTCTCTAATAGCTGAGTAGAATTCCATTGTATATATGTCGCACAGTTTTTGAATATACTTGTCCAGTGAGGGGCATCTGGGTTGATTCCATAGTTGAGCTATAGTAAATTGAGCTGCTGTAGACATTGATGAAGCTTTATCTCTGTAATATGCCAATTCTTACTCTTTTGGGAAAATAGGAGTGGGATAACTGGGTCATAAGGTAGATCCAGCCCTAGTTTTTTGAGGAATCTCCACTCTGCTTTCCAGAGCTTCCTGGTTATTGTTGTTGCTTAATTTCTTCACCTCCCACTCCCCCCCTTTCCCTTTCTTTCTTTTCCTTATTTTTCCTTCTCTTCTTCCATTCCTCCCTCCCTCCCTTTTTACAGAGATCTTGCTAAGAGGTTGGCCTCTTGGGGTTCTCCTGCCTCAGCCTTTGGAGGTTATAGGTGTGCAGTGTAATGCTGTGTGTGTTTGCTTGATTTTCCAAGAGAAATACAGAGTCAGTTTATCTAACCTCTTCTCTTTCTATGAAATGAAAAAAAAGATACTGTGGAATGTAGCATTCTTTGTTTTTGATATTTCCTGCATTTTTGAATTTATATTTATTTATATATTTATTTAAAGAAAGAGGGAGGGAGAGAGAGAGAAAGAAAGAGAAAGAGAAAGACAGAATCAGTTTTATTTAGTTTTTCGTGTGGCCCTCGTTGCTCCAACATTTCGCTGTGTACTCGTGCATGTCAGGGAAGTGCCGTAACTGCTGAGCCATGACTCCAGCTCCTGAAGTTATTTATTTTTGAATTTATTTTTCTAATCTTTACATTGTCTTCTTCCAGGCAATCTCTTGTTATGTGTAATCTTCTTGATATGTGTAAACTGTCTTTTATCTTTGCTCTTACTGTTTTGGGGATGTCATGGATGCCTGGCAGTATGTCTGTGTGGCTCTCATGGCCACGCTTACCCCTTTAGATATTGGTGAAGACGAGGACTGAAAATGTGATTTCTTTTTAAAAGAAGTTCTGTTTAATTATTTCAGGTAGACTGTGTAGTGATTTGAATGCACTCAGTGAATGTTGCAGTTTTGAGGTGACTGAAATATGGAGAGTGGGTATGCATCAAAAGTTTCTTAAGTGGTGCATGCCTGTAATCCCAATGACTGGGGAGGCTGAGGTAGGAAGATTTCAAGTTCTAAGACAAGAATAGCCTCAGAAATTTAGTGAAACCCTGTCTCAGAAAAAAAAAAAAAAGCTGGGAATGTAGCTTAGAGGTAGAGCCTCCCTGGGTTCAATCCCCAGTGCAAAAAAAAAAAAGGTTCTTAGGAGTTTCTGCAAGAAATAAGCATTACATGTATGTATTCAATATAGGCTGAAAGTTACTGGTTTACCAAAGCTGAAACTATCAATTTTTTGATGCAGTTGTGCTTCAACATAGATATTTTATTAAATTTTTTTTATTTTGGTACTGAGTGTTGAACCAGGTATGCTTTACCACTGAGCTACATCACCAGTCCTTTTTATTTTTTATTTTGAGACAAGGTCTAACAAGTTGCTGAGGGCCTTGCTAAATTGCTGAGGCTGTCCTTGAACTTGTTGTTATCCATCTGCCTCAGTCTCCTGAGTTGCTGGGATTATAGGCATGTACTACTGTGCCTGGCCTGAATATAGATACTTTAAAATCAAATTAACCACTTGAGAGAAACTTTACATTAAACAAATTGTGACATAAGACATTGCCAGTGAACACTAAATAATACAAATTTGTATCAAAAGGACAAATAGCCGGAAAACCACTACCCACATTAAGGAAAGAGAATTTTGCCAGTTTCTGAGAGTCCCTCTAATTACAACTGGTTATCTCCTCCAAATGTAACCTCTATCATGACTATTATGATAATTTCTTCATAGTTTGAACACATCCAGTTTCTGAGAGTCCAGTTTTGCCAGTTTCTGAGAGTCCCTCTAATTACAACTGGTTATCTCCTCCAAATGTAACCTCTATCATGACTATTATGATAATTTCTTCATAGTTTGAACACATCCCTGGTATGTTAATGTAATTTTACTTGTTTTAAAAATGTGTTTCTAGTTCCCAGATCACTTTTTCTTTTGAACAGCCCAGACCTTATGTTTTAGAGTTTTTCAGTCTTACTTTCACTGATTGCATATTCATGATGTAGTTGAATGTGTCCCGCTGTCTCTTATTTCCTTCATATTGGCAGCATAAAGAACTTGGATCAAACTCAGTTTCCATGCCTGAGACTAGACTCTAGGTGGTGCTGTGTTCTTTCATGCGGAGGCAATTATGCCTGGTTGTCTCCTGTGATGTGACCAGCTATTGATGCTCACTAATCAAGATCCATTAATTCACTGGGACCTGCAAAATGGTGATATTCTAGTTCTTTCGTGTGTTAACTAGAATATTTCTAGGAAGAGATGTTTTCTCTCCATTTGGTTAACCAGTGGTACTGTTATAGAAGAGGCAGGATAAATGCTTGGTTCTTTCCCTTTATTTACTAGTTTTCAAAGTAATAAATATTTTCCTTCTTATCCTCCCCTGGAGACCACAGTTAGTTGTTATTGTCATTTTGAAATATTATGAACTAATGTATTTAAAAGTATTTATTGCAATTATTATCTGTTTTGAACCTTGGTTTGGCTTATTTTTGGCCAGTAGATAAATTCTTTGGGATGGCTCCTGAGTTCTTTTGATACAACCCTATTAGATTTGATTACATTCCTTTTATTTTGTATGGCAAGATGTTTCGGGCTCATCTTTTCATTTCTAGCTCTAGACCTTGAAAAAATTATTTCTCTAAGAAACACTGATTTTCTTTATTCAGAAATGGTATTTCAAGACAACAAGCTGGGTGCTAGGCATGCTCCTTGCTACTGTTTTGGTAATTGTATGTATGCTTTTTCAGTGGATAGAACTAACTACACATTCACACTCATCACGTATTATATATTAGGTGGTATGTGTGTGTGTATATGTATATATATGATAAAGTACCTCATGAATTCATAGTGATTCTTCTATTAAGTATGATATTAGCTGTGAGATTTTTTGTAGATGCGCTTTATTGGCTTGAGGAAGTTCCCTTGTATTCCTAGTTTAAGTTTTTTATATCACGAAAAGGTGTTAAATTTTGTCAAACACTTGTGTGTTTAATAAAATGTTGTGGTATTTTTTTCTGTTTTTGATATGATGTATCATACTAATTTTTGAATATTAAACCAGACTTGCATTTCTGGAATAAATTGATTTTGTTCATGGTGTAGAATTATTTTTATACGTTGTTGGATTAATTTGCTAATTTTTTGAGGATTTTTGTGTTCATATTTTTAAGAGATATTGTTCTATAGTTTTCTTTTTTTGTGATGTTAGTCTAGTTTTAGAATAAGGGTGATACTAGCCTGATAGAGCTAGTTGGAAAGCGTTTTCTTCAATTTTTCTGGAGTTTGTGAAGAATTATATTCATTCATTAAATGAGTGGTAGAAATCACCAGGGAAGCTATCTGGACTTGGGGTTTTCTTTGTGCATTGATTTTTTATTACTGTCTCTTTACTTTTTTCCTGTCTGTTTATATTTTTTATTTCCTGTTGAGTCAGTTTCAGTAGTTTATGTCTTTCTAGAAATTTGCCTCTTTTATTTAAGTTGTTTAATTTGTTAGATTCATCGTGTTCCTTTGTAATTAAAAAATTCTATAAGTTTGGTAGTAATGCTTTTTCATTTCTGATTTTAATAATTTGAGACTTTTTTTTCTTGGTCAGTCTAACTAAAAGTATGTCAAATTTGTAAAAATTTTCAAAGGACCAGAGAAACCAGATTTCATTGCTATTTTTCTTTGTTTCACTAATTTCATATAATTTAAACTTCATTTTTTCTCATTCATTTTTTTCTTTTTGCTTTAGATTTAGTTTGCTCTTCTTTTTACAGCGTTTTTACAGTAGAAGGTTACAGAATGTTATGAGACCTTTCTTCTATTTTATTGTAGGCATTTTTAGCTATAAATTTCCCTCTGATTCCTTCTTTAGCTGCATCACATAAGTTTGGTTGTATTCTAATTTTTATTCACCCCAAGATATTTTCTAATTTAATTTTTTCATTTCTTTTTTTACCCGTTGATTATTAAGGTGTGTGTTGTTTGATATCCTTATATTTTTTGAATTTCCAAAGTTTCTTCCAATTATTGATTTCTGATTTCAGTCCTTTATGATCAGAAGGTAACATTTTGTGCTGCGTATGGTGGTTGCATGCCTGTAATCCTAGTGGCTCAGGAGGCTGAACCAGGAAAAGGATCACAAGTTCAAAGCCATCTTCTGCAATTTAGCAAGGCCTTAAGCAACTTAGCTAGATCCTATCAAAGAAAAAACAACAACAACAAAAACCCAAAAAAACCCCCAAAACTAATAAATAAAAAAACAACAACAGAAAACCCCACAAAAAAACCGACTAGGATGTTTGGCTCAGGCGTTAGCTCCTCTGGTTTCCATCCTTGGTACCAAAAAAAAAAAAAAAGATATAGCTTGTATTTCTTTCTTTTAAATTTATTGAGATTTGTTTTATTTATAAGTAATATTGTCTGTCCTGGAAAATGTTCTGTGTCATTGAGGGAAGTATTGTGTAAGTGTCGGTGAGATGGCATTGTCCAATCTTTTTGTTTTCATACTGCTCTTCTACCTGGGTAGTATATCTGTTATTAAAACTCTAGTAAGTTAATCCAGCTTTAACTAAGTATATTATTTGATTATTAACAGGACTTTTGTGATAAATTTGATTATAATGATTCTGACCCTTTTGGAGATAGCTTTTGTGTTAGTAATGTGAACTCTACATGCATGAAAACCATTGAGAAGGAGGTGAAGGAAGACAGTATGGGGGATGATGTGATAGATGGAGATGAAGGGGCAGGGAAACAGCAGAAGAGGACAGATGATGTAATTGAGTAGGTAGCAGGCGGACCTATACACAGAATTATAAATTAGTGATGAATGCAGTGAGGTTGGGAGGAGGCTGGGGGCCCCTTCAAGGAGTAAAGCCTCTTTCTCTTTGAGGGAGTTTTTCATGTATATACAGGGAGACGGATACTCGCAGAGTAAAGCACAGATATACATCATTTCAAAGGAGACATACTCGAAAGAAAGGGTGTTCGGACACTGAGAACCAGATCTATCGATTGATCTATGTATCTATCTTGAAGTCTGGGTAAAAGGGGAGAGCAGCAGAGACAACAGAGGTTTACAGGATGAGAGGCAGAAATAGAGGCAAAGTGACACTGGGGAAAGAGAGAGCTAGACATAGAAACATACTTAAAAATTACACAGACATGCAGATGGACAAGGAACATGACAACTTGAGCATGAGCCATTATAAACTTATCATATTGACCTGGGAGAAATAATTCAAGTATGTAGTTGACATGCCATTAACCAGTTTGAATTTTGAGTTTTTTCCCAAAGTGGTATTTAGTCATTGAAAAAGGCATAAATTAAAATTAAAGATTGATTTTCTCATTCCCCTCTCCCCAACCCACTTCTTTTTTTCCTGAGCATATTTATTTATTTATTTATTGATACTGGGGATTGAACCCAAGGGCACTGTACTACTGAGCTACTTCCCCAGTCCTTTTTCTTGAAATTTTATTTTTTAGAGCACAAGGTTTTTTTTTCCATTTGCCACATTTTTCATTGGTGCATTATAGTTGTACGTAATGACGGGATTTGTTGTTGAATATTTGTATGTGAACACATATAACAATGTAGTTTGGCCCATAACACCCTCTATTCTTCCCCCCTCCCTCCTACTCCCCTCCACTTTCCTTTACTGATATCCCTTTGATTTTCATGAGATCCCTGTCCCCACCACCTTGCATTTCGTTTTTCCCCTCGAGCTCCTGCATATGAGAGAAAACATAACTAACCTTGATTTTTCTGAGTTTGGCTTATTTCATTTAACATAATGATCTCTAGTTCCATACATGTTCCTGTGAGTGACATAATATCTTTTTTGTTTATGGCTGAATAAAACTCTATAGTACATATATATCACATTTTCCTTCTAGGAGCACGTACATGCATATAGTCCTACAAGTTTATGTTTGTGTCTGTGTCTCCAGTTGTCTCTGCCTCCATCTTTGCACACACAAATACATACACACAAACACAATTATGTTATACAGATCTACTTGTTTCATTTAATTAAGTATCTTGGATATAGCTCCTTGTGTACTTCATATATATCAGTGCTCCTCAATGAGGCCTCTACTGCTCCCTGGTATTGCTTTGGAAATTTGGGAAGCATTTTTAACTATAGCAATGGTTCAGTGTTGGTAGTTGACAGTGTTCTGGATTAGAGGTGCTAAGCACTCTGTTTTGGAGAATATGTTTGTGAACAGCACGTGTTCTTCTGAATTTAGGCTTTAACTTTGTTTTCTGTATCAATTCAGACTGTTTTTGAATATTTTCATCAAGCTGAATTTTTCAGGAATATAAATAGATTTTAAATTAAGGGAAAATTGTACTTTTTTAATTTGGAACTTTATTAAGAATTAGTGATCATGTCTAGGTGAAATATAATAGTGTATGAGTATCTGATATGCCCCCAAATCACTGTGCCTTGCAATTGTCACATACATTTATGTAGACACTGTATATGCATGTAAAGATCTAAGTAATTCATTAAATGGTCATTTACAAGGATTTATATATTGAAAAATATTCAAATTACTATTTTTTATATTTTTGAAGAGAGAGATAATTTTTTATTTTTTCATGTGGATTTTGTTTTTCCTCCACTTAGTTGTGTATGTGATGCTGGGGATTAAACTTGGGTCCTTGCCCATGCCAAGCAAGCACTCTACTGCTAAGCCAACTCTCAAGCTAAGCCCCAAATTATTCTTTTTATCTCTTTTATTATGGATAGAATATCATTTAGACTTTATTTTTTCCTTTTTTGAGGTACAGGGGACTGAACCCAGTGGTTTTCTTTCATTGAGCTATATCCCTAACTCTTTTTATTTTTTTAAATTTTGAGACAGAGTATTGCTAAGTTGCCATGACTGGGCTCAAACTTGCTTTCCTCTTGCCTTAACATTCCAGGTAGCTAGGATTATAGGCATGCACCACCATGCTAGGCCCTGTGTGGATTTCTTGGTTGTTGGTTATAATATGTAGATCTTATTATTTCTTGTGTTTCATCAAATCTGAGATTTAAAGTTGCAAGACTTGTCATTACTTTATGCAGCAATAAGATAAAACCTGCACTTATAATTTAAGATGCTATTCATTATTGTAAGATATTCTAATCTCTAATTTCTAAAATTTTTTGGTACTGGGGATTGAATCCAAGGCTTTAAGCATGCTAAACATGTGCTCTGCCACTGTTCCAGCCTTAATTCCTGATTTCTGATTTTTTTTCCTCAAAAAGAAGGTATTAGGTTTAATAGACTATTAGTAGAAACTATGAATTTTTTTTTTAAAACTGCATTTATACAACAGTCAAGATGTGGCATAATTAAGCTAAGTTCTTGTTTTTTAAATTAATCTGTTCTGTTTTGGTTCTAAGACATGGAAACTTATATCAAACTTGCATAAAGTGTAAAGAGGAATAATTTTTCCGTGAGACCAGGATAGTTCATCATTTGCCACCGCAAGAGCCAGGGGAGCTCTGGAACCAGGGTTTACAACCAAGGAGTTGATGTTATGAGAATATTCTTCCTCCATTTATGCTACAGATGGGCTTTCTCAGTTTGGCAGGGAAGTTGTCTGTTGGAAGTCTTCAGTTTACATCTTTCCAGCCTTTGACCCAAAGACCACGAGCTTTTCTTTTCCACCTTCCAATTAAAAACAATTTTTGGTAAAGATTTTGATGAGTTGACTTAGTTCATATTCTCTTTTTTCGATTAATCACTGTGACCAGGAGAATGGGGAACTAAATGTGCCAGGCTTGGTTCAAATGATCTCCTAATGGCCTGAGTGTGAGGTGTTGTTATGTTCTTGCCATGAATGGATTGGGATAAAAGAAGGAGTAAGTACAATACAGACAAAAACAACAGATGTCTGTCCTAGGGGGCATGTAGGTTATTTCCAGTTTATTTGTTAATTATGTTGTTAATAGTCTCTTTCAGTTCTGATAAATTTCCCTAAATAAGAATTTTTGGCAGGAAATCGTAAAAAAATCTAAAAGTCCATATTTCATGGGGAAACACAATATAGATTTTTAAAAATGCATTCTACATTTTGCTGTTCCTTATAGTAGGACTTCAAATTATGAACTATCAAATTGAACAATGTGTTTTATTTAATTTTTTTTTAACAATGTACTTTAAAATAGTTTGAAAGTATTGAAATATTGAGGAATTGATAATATAATAGAGTTAGGAATGCTGAAGTAATAAGGAATATTAAATTGTATCATGCTCTAAAGTCTTACATAATCAAGCTCAAATACCGAGGTAATTGATTTGAATATGGAATGCATGACATTTTTCTATCTCTTTCATATCCTATTGAGACAGGTTAGGATAGACAGTGAAATGGCTAGGTAGTCAGGACAGAGGGCCCCTATCCAAGAGCTAGCTGGTAGAGGCAGAGAGTGATTGACAGGCATGCTCAGGGCCTTCAAAAGCAAAAAGACCTTGAGGCTCACCTTATCCCAACTAAGAGATGGGGGTGGTCACAGGTGGGTACTAGGAAGTATTTGCCACCTTTTGTTTTAACCAATGGTGTTCCTGACCGGTTTCAATGCCTGTTATACATAGATTTTAACCAGTGGAGTTGATGCATTTCTCAATGCCTGCTTTGCATGAATGTTAATTACCCTCATACCCCAAATCTATATAACCCCTGGCCTGACCTCCATTAGATGGTGTCCTGCTTCCAGGTACCCATCCGCTTTGCGGAGTCTCTGCTCTTCTGCCTAAATAAATCCTACTCCTTTTACTCCTCCTTCCACGGTTGTCCCTGGATTTTATTCTTCAAATTCATGAGACAAGAACCCAGAAGATTGGTGCTGAATTCCCGGGATGAATTTCCACCACACCAAGAGCTGCAACACCCAGCTTTTAGTTGGAGAGTTGCTAACACTTTGGGCTGCAGACACCTGCAGTCAGCCCAAATTCCCAGTTTTAACTGGGAATGGCTGCAAACACTAGAAGCGGGCTATTTTGGCTGCTGGAATCTGTAGGCCCAGACTCCATTCACCAGCAGGAGCAGAAAATCTGGCCTCATCTCAAAAACCCCGCGTCACTATGGTGTTTGAGTCCACATACTGTTAAGTTCAGTGAACTTCTGACTGGTTTTTAAAATATGTCACTGCTATAAATCACTAGTTTGCTAGATTGAACTAGCAATCCATTAAAGAACATGGCAGTATTTACTGTAGATAAATGCAAATTTAAAAAGGTTCTGTGTATGAAGGTTTAAATGATTTATTAGCCTTCAGTGCACACATGAATCTGAAGTTATGTAATGAATTTAGAAAATTTCATTTCCTGTTTGAAGGTTCAAATTTGCATATTTATTCTATAATGCAAGTATTGGATTTGAGTCAATAGAATATGTAGTTAAACTCTAATATCAACATATGCTCATTTTTTGGTGTATTAGATAGCAAACATTTTTGTAGGGCAAGTGATTAAATATACCAACTTTGTTTTTCTTTTCACCTAGGGAGGAAAGGAGATAGAATTAAAGAAACAGAAACTGGGACTATAGTTTCTATATGGCTTCAGAATTTGTGCTCGTGAGAGTTTTCTTGCTCTTTAGTTTGGCTCACATCTTCTACCAGTTAGAGATTCATCTAGGTAAATATGGTTTTCTTTTCAAATAACTGTTGGAACAATTAAACCTATGGCAAGTTTATACTTCATCCAGAGTTTTTACTTTTCCTTTGAGGCCTGGGGTGTTGTCACATTTTCTGGGTTGGTGTTGAATTACTGGGGTTGTGCATCTTTCCTCATTCTCCTGCCACAGCCTCCCAGGTAGCTGGGATTATAGGCATGCGTCACCACGTATCCAACCTACTTATTTTAAAAAATTAAACCTTTTGTTTCAAGATAATTTTAGAGTCACATGCATTTGAGGAAATTATAGAGAGAAATTCTTTGTATTCTTTATCCAGTTTTCCCAAAAGTTAAAATCTTGCAAAAAGAAGATAATCCTAACGTTGATATAATTAAGATACAGGACATTTCTATCATAGTTGTACCCATTTTCCTCCTGTATCACTTTATCTTAACCCCTGGCAATCACCAGTCTATTTCTGTAACTTTGTTAGTTCAAGAGTTTTGTATAAATAGAATCATACAATGTATGACTTGTTGGTTTTTTTTTTTTTTTCCCAGTTAGTACAACTCTGGAGATTCATGCAAATTGTGTGTATCAATAGTTTATTCTTTTTCATTATTGGGTAGACTGCTCTGGTATGAATGTGCCAAAAAGCAAACATTCTGGTGTTGTAGGTGTCTGGGTGGTTTTCATTTTTTGGCTATAACAAATACAGCTACTATAAACATTTGTGCTTAGTTTTTTTTTTTTTTTTTTAAAGAAGAAATTGCCTGACTGTTTTCTACAGTGGCTATGTCATCTTATATTCCCGCCAGCAACATACGAGTGATATGCTTTCTTTGCATCCTCTCTGGCAGTTGATATTGTCACTTTCGTATTTTCATCATTCTAATTGATATGTACTGACACATCAGTTCCATTTGAATTTAAGGGTAATGATGTTGAACTTTTTTCCTCATGTATTCGTCACCTACATGTCCTCTGTGCTGAAATATCCGTTCTTGTCTTTAGTGTATTTTCTGATTGGATTATTTGCTCTTACTGTTGAATTTGAGAGTTGTTTTTGTATTTTATATATATATATATTCCTTTGTCATATATGTAGTTAGTAAATATTTTTCCTTCATGTGTAGCTTGTCATTTCATCCTCCGAACACTGTCTTTTGGTAAGCAATTAAAAAAAACTGATAAAGCCCAAATTATTAATTTTTTTTTGGAGCTTGATTTTGGTGTCAGTCTTTGCTTCCCTAAATTGTGAAAAATTCCTTCTATTTGTTTTTCTAAAAGTTTATATTTTACATTTAAGCCCATGATCCGTATTAAGCTAGTTTTGTGATACCTAACAAAGATTTATTTATTTGCCTATGAAGTCTAATTGCTTCAGCACCATTTCTTGTAAAGTCCATTCTTCCTCCATTAAATCGGGTTTTTATAACTTCGTTAAAATTCAGCTGGCCGCATTTGTGTGGTACTGTTTTTGGATTCTGTCTACTGTTTCACTGATTTGTATGTCTGTTCCCCTACCAGTTCATCACAGTGTAGATTACTTTAGTAAGTATGTACTAAGTCTCCTAGTGAGATTCCTTACATGTTATTTTTCTTTTTTCAGCATTGTTTTTGCTGTTCTTATTTCTTTGCTTTTTGCATATAAAATCATAAAATTTTTTCTATGTTTTCGGAATTCTTCCTGGGATTTCTTTTTTTTTTAATTTTTTTTTTAAGGAAAGGCGGGGAGAGAATCAATTTTATTTACTTTTAAAATCTGGCCTTTGTTTTTCTGACAGTTAGTTTACAGAGAATTGACATCTATACTGTGCACACAGTATATCTCTCCATTTATTTAGATCTTCTTTGATTTCTTTTATCATTATATTAGTGTTTGCAGCATTCTAGTCCTATACATATTTTGTTAGTTTTGTATCCAGGTAGTTTATATTTTTAGCAATTGTAAATGTTATTGTATTTTAAATTTCATTGTTCAAGGGTTCATTGCTAATGTGTAGAGATATATTTTGGTCTTTGTATGTCTACCTTATAAATTGTGACCTTGTTAGGAGGTCAGTTTTCACCTTTCTTTTTTCTTTCTTCTCTTTTCTTTTTTTTTTTTAAGAGAGAATCAAATTTATTTATATTTTCATCTGGCTTATGATTGGCTGGGGTTTAAATCTGGGTCCTGGCGCATGCCCGGCAAGCACCTTAACCATTGAGCCACCGCTCCAGCCCCAGTTTTCACCTTTCTTAAGAATTTTTGTCTTTGCATTCATGGGAAATAAGGTCCATATAATTTTCTTTCTTTCTTTCTTCTTTTTTTTGTGGTACTCTGGATTGAATCTGTGTGGGATTTTTTTTTTGATATTTTTGTTTTCATATCAGCACTGTAAAATGAATTGAGATGATAAAATTGGTGTTCTTTTTAAAACATTTAACAGAATGAAACTACATGAAACTGTGTGGATCCTGAAATTTCTTGTTTTGAGGTACAAAATTATAAATTTACTTTTCTTTATTAGTTAAAAGGTTATTCAAATTGTTTATTTTATATTGGGAAAGTTACAATAGCTTGATGAATTGGCACAAGTTGTGTAAGTTGTCAATATGAAAATAGAGTTTGTGCTGTTTCCTTCTTCTTTTCATGCTTGCAACATTTATAGTGATATTTTGTTTTATTCCTGATATTGGCAGTTTGTATTTTTTCTCTTCCATCTTTGTCAGACTTGCAAAAGTTTTGTCAATTTTATTGACTTTTTAAAAAGAGGGCTAGCTCTTTCATTATTTTTTTTTTTTAACAGTGTTGTTTTCCTGCTTTCAATTGCATCCACTTCTGCTCTTTATTATTTCTTTCTCCTGCTCACTTTGGGCTTATTTTGCTTTTCTGCTGTTTTTTTTTTCCTAGTCTTTTTTCCTATTGTTACGTGCCTGCTGGGAAAGTTTTTTTTTTCCTAGTCTTTTTTCCTATTGTTACGTGCCTGCTGGGAAAGTTCTATACCCTGAGCTACATGCCCAGCCCTCTACTAGATTTTTAAAATGGAAGCTTAGATTATTTATTCGAGACATCTTTGATAATATGTGCATTTTAATGCTACAAATTTGTCTCTTAGTGCTGTTTTAACTATGGCTAGCAACTTTGATAGGTTGCATACTAATTTTGATTGCTGGTTAAGTTCCCTTGAAACTTACTCTTTGACCTCTCAGTTATTTATAATTTTTCAAGTGTTTGGGGATTATTTTTGGCTATCTTTATTTTTTTGTTGTTGATTGCTGGTTGGATTCCATTGTGGTCAGAGAGCTCACACTGTGTATGATTTCAATTCCTTTAAAATATGTTGAGCTTGTATTATGTCCCAGGATAGAGTCTGTCTTGAGGTGTATTGTTCGAGCACTTGAAAATAGCATGTTTTCTTTTGATGTTGGATGGAATCCTGTTAGAGATGTTAGTTTCTTTGGTTGATGGTATTGTTGAATTCTAATTCTTGCTGACTTTCTGTTTACTCACTCAGAAGAGTGGGGATGCCAAAATTGAGAGTAATGCAGAAAAAGTGGTAGGAGTAGAGCAGTGTATAGTTTCACCTTTGCTGTGGACAGATGTTCTCTTCAGCATCAATGAAATAAGTATGAGTGTCTCAGTACCTAATTTCCATGTGACTTCTTCAGTTGCCTAGGAACTCTCTTTTCTTCAGTTTTAATGACAATGCATGAAATCTGATTTTTTTTTTGGTTGGATAATATACAGACTAAGAAGCACTGTTTATTTTTTCTCGTTTATTTTTTCATCTAAATTTTCATTGCATCTTTTAAGAGGATTAAAATATTTGAATTTTACAAAATGAACATAGCATAAGAATGTATAGAGTCACAAAGTTTCCCTAACACTAGCTGATTGATTTGTAACTGTAGTAGTTATCTATTGCTGTTTGACAAGTTTTCCCAAACCCTCATACCTTGAAACAGTAATAAACATTTATTAGCTGATAGTGGCTGTGGGTCAGGGATTTGGGGGCAGGCTGTCTAGACAGTTCTAGATCAGTGTCTGTTGTGAAGTTGCATTCAAGGTGTTGGCTAGGGTTGCAGTAATCATAGGGCTTGCCTGGTGTTGGAGGAGTTGCTTCCAAGGCTGCTAATATGAGTGGCAAATTGGTGCTGGCTCCTGGTGGGAGGCCTTCCTTCCTTTTCCTGCAGGCATCTTAGAGCTGCTTGGGTATTCTTATTTGTGGTGTCTGATTTTCCTCAGAATAAATGATATAAGGGGACTCATAAAATCGTAATGATCTAATGTCATAAGTCACACATTGTTACTTCTGCTGGCATATAGGCCAGCCCTTATTTGATGTGGGAGGACATGTATCTTGCTTGGCTTTTGGCGTCATTATTGAGGAAGGGAAGAGGGGTCAATTTGATTTTGATTGATCATATTTTCTTCTCCTTTAAAGTAATCTTCATATGTCTTTTTCTTTGACTAATTAGTATCTTAAGTAGATCGTGAAAAAGAAACCTATGAAAAACAGTTTGCTTTGAATAATTTACTTGAAAATTTTGAAAATGTTTGCCTGAAGCATAGTTAATTCTGTGATATTTGTGCATACGGTAAGCTTCAAGAAGAGAAATACATTATATCATGTAGTATTCCACAAAAAAGCTGTTGAGAAATAATTGTTTATATTACCAAGAAAATTATCTGTCTAAAAAATTGGGAGAAGTAATGTGGGTATGAGGGGAAATAAAAAAATGGTTGCAATGGTCACACATCTTATTTTTGAGATGTATGGTACAAGGTAGCATATTAGGGCTCTGCTAATTTTGTCTTGTAGACATCTCTTTTAAACTTTTGTTTAGCCCATTTAAACCCATTATTTCTCACGCTTAATTGATCATTGAACATTTTGTTTTTGCTTAATACTACTTTTGTTGGCATGCCATTGTGTTGTGAAATTTCAAATTTTTAATGATAGGTGATGAGAGCGGGATTCTTACTTTCTAGACTATTTGGGGATTAAAAAACATGTAAAAATATAATGTTGATTCACTTTTACCAAAACATGCATTTTGACTAACTTTATTTCTTTTCCTTTCTTTCTTAGAGAGAGAGACATTCAGAGAAGGAGGGAGAATTAATTTTATTTAGATTTTCATTTTTCTTACACTTAGTTGTGTTATGTGGTGCTGGGGTTCGAACCCGGGACCTTGTGCATGCCAGGCAAGAGCTCTATTGTCCTGGTCCGGCTGGGTTGAAACCTGAGGGAAGGGCTAGGGTTGAAAAACCCGGGCAGGAGACCCAGATGGAAAGGTCTCTCTTTATTCAAGCTTTACATCTCTTTTTATATTCCTTCTAAGGAAGTTACCAATGCAGATTTGGAGTGCAGACAAACAACTTAGGAACACCTGTAGTTAGCACATTCCCACACACCCTGATTTTTGTATGACAATTAACAAGCTTAAGGAAGAAGGACCTAGCAGCCCTTCCTGAAGGAACATATGCAAATAGTAACAAGATCACTCTAGGCAGCTGATGAAGTGGAGTGAAGGTCAGACCTCAACACTCTACCACTTCTCCAGCCCTGACTAATTTCTTATAGACAGTGAAGTTCAGAAATTGTTCACATATTTTTTAAAAATTAGTATTTAAAGAAAGGAGCTTAAATAGTAGGTTGTTCATGAATCTGTAAGGAAAGCATGGGACTGAGTAAGGTAGTCTGATCTGTAGACTGGCTGTGAATGAACACAGATTTGATCTTTTTTTCTATCAAATAAATGTGATAATTGACTGTTGGGTATGATTCTGTATAACTTGCAGGGTTCTTGTAAGGATTAGTTACAGTAGTACAAATGAAGATCTTTATGACATGGAAAAAGTCTGTATTATACTACTTATACTTTAATAATTATACTTTTCTTTTAAAGAGAAAGAGAATTTTTATTGAGTTTTTCACATGGCTTTTATTGCTCTGACACTTAGTTGTGTACGTGGGTGCTGGGGTTTGAACTCTGGTACTTGTGCATGCCAGGCAAGCGCCGTGACTGCCAAGCCATCGTTCCAGCCCAAGATTTCTAATATTAATTAGTAATTTAAAAATTATTTATAAGTGTCTGTTTTGAGCCAGGCTGAGGACTAGGGAGACATTTGTGAGCCAGCCATGCATAGTTTCTCTCCTTTTGGAATTTACAGTCTTTAGGAAATGGACAGATAAGCAATAATTATAAATTGAGATAGAAACCGCCGAGCCACGGCTCCAGCCCGTATAATTTTTGATAATTTATAATTTGAAGGTCTTGAAGACCTATTGTTACTATTATTGTACTTACCGTTTCCTCCATGCTGTCCTCTTCTCTCATTTTTTTGGGGAGAAGGGAACTGGTGATTGAACCCAGGGGCACCTAACCACTGAACCACATCCCCAGCTCACTTAAAAAATTTTTTTTGAGGCATGGTCTCATTAAGTTGCAGAAGTTGGCTTTGAACTTGAGATCCTCCTTCCTCAGCCTCCCTAGCCGCTGGGACTGCTGGGATTATAGATGTGTGCCACTGTGCCCAGCTCATATGTTTTTTGATTTTCAATTATAAATTTATTTGCAGTAGAGCTTTATCTGAGATAATTTTTTGTAGTCTGTGTCCTTCTAGATTGAATTTAAGTATCTTTCTGCTACTGGTCTGGGAATAGCTTCAGCATAGTACCTACCACTTACAATTTTTTAAAATTGTGAGATCTATCAAATGCAGCAAAGATATATGTGTAAAATATGGAAATGTATTTAAAATCATTATCATGGATATGCATGTGCCCAATATCACATTAGTTATAGAACAATATTAGTACTTCCATATGCCAGAACAATTTTCCTTATCCTGATTTCAATTTAAGTCATACCTTTACTTTTTAAAAAAATAATCTGTCATCTGTACATATAATCTGTGTGTGTTTATTGTTTATTTTTGAGAAATTGCCAATAACCTGTTTCGGTAGGAAAAATGGAGTATTTTTGCTATTAAATGAAGGTTCTGGGAGCAGGTAAGTTGAACAGAGTTTCTGGGTCACAATCTGGCTTTTCTAAGAGTCTCTGAGAATGCTTACTAGGGAATTTAGTAGGCAACATAAGAAACTACCCTCAGGAGGTACTAGAGTTTACTAGTTTGCTAGGGCTGTGTAACAAAGCACCAGAAATTGAGTGGCAGAAACAACTAATTTATTGCGTCATGGTTCCGTGGGCTAGAAGTCGGGATGAATGAGTGGGCAGGTGTATTGTTTCTGAGAATTGGGAGAATCTCTTCTGTGCCTCTTTCCTTACTTCTGGAGGTTTGCTGAGCATCGTTGACATTTCTTGGCATGTAGAAGCATCACCCTAGTTCTGTCTTCATCTTTACCTGGTGTTCTCCCAGAGTTCACTTGTGTGTGTGTATTTTCCCTTTTCAATAAGGAAAATAGTCCTATTGGATTAGGGCCCACCCTAATGACCTGGTGTGACTAATTGCATTTGTAGTCACCCTGATTCCAAATAAGGTCACATTCTGAGGTATTGGAGCTTAGGACTTGAACATAAGAATTTTCCGGGGGGGTAGTTAAAACCAAATCTGTACTGGGGTATATGGCAGAGCAGTGGTGTAGAGCAGTTATTAAGCTACTCAGTAAGAATATAGTCAGGGGATATACATTTACATTCTTTGATTTCTTGTTTCTAAACTCATCAGGGTCCATATCCAGCTTTCAAAATTAGATTAAAATTGACAATGTGTATAAGTTAAATCTGCTTTAGTATAAGTGGTGGGAATGTGAATAAGTCACTTGAATGTTTTTATATATGTTTTTTTCCAGTTTCTGAGAAAATGCAAGTAATAAACTATTAGTCAAGGTATAGGATTTTATCTGATATAACAGAGAGGCTCAGAATAACCATGGTTTTAGCAAAGTAGAAGTGTATTTGTCAGGTAAGACGAGTGGATAGTGGGCTATAGCAGTTCTATAATTGTCAGGATCTATTGATTTTTTGTTCTTTTATCAACCTAAAACTGACTGCTTAGATCTTACATGGCTACTCTAGCCCTTGCCACTGTTCTTGCATTTATGCGATAGGAAGGAGGAAAGTTGGAGAGAAGGAACATTTTAATAGTAATACCCAGATGTTGCATCTATTACTGCCTGTTGGTTGATCTGGTCACATGATTAGTAACTTCAAGGAAGGTTAGGAAATGAGACCTTTTCCCTGCACGCCACGTGCCAAATTAAAAACTCTTTATTATTATGGGAGAAGAAAATGAAAATTGGAAGTCCATGCAGTCTATTTATTGTAGTTGTAATTTAAAAAAATTTATTCCTATTAATAATTTCTAGTGAATGTAAACATATACAAGGTCACATTCACATAGGAATAGGTTCTTGAAAAATTGGGTAACTTGAAATGAGCACTAGTACAAATTAAGCACCTTTTTGAAGGGTACAGGATAAACAAACTCTGTTCTTAGTTCATTTTACAGATAGACAAATACAGAGAAAAAAGTGATTTAGACAGCTTTAGACAGTTCACAAGAAGTAAGTATTTAGTTAGTGGCAAAAGCTGTTATGGTAGTCTGTTGTACTTTACTCTTACTCAATCATTGAAGAAAAATTTAAGTTTCCCAGTGAGTGGTCCAACGAAAACAACTTTACTTTAAAGTATTAGAATGTTCTGTGAGTTACAGTCTTTCCAGTTTTATAAATCATTTGAAGAGAAGATAATTATTTTTGGTCTCCATGTATTTCTTGGTCTTCTGAAAATATGACTTACGGTAGTCACTAATTTTCACTTAAGGAATTTTATTAATATAACTGTTGAGAAGAAAAACAATCATTGTTCACAATTAAAGTCATGATATAAAACTTATAAAGGTTTATTTGGACTGTGAATAAGATGGTTTAAAATATCTATAATCTTATACATTAAACTATAGCCTGTAGAAAGCATGTTGTGCCACCCTGAAGGTTGCTATAAAAATTGTTTATGAAGTTCAGGCCAAGACTAAAATATGTTGAAATGGAGAGTTTTGAAAAATGTTCTGTATAGCAGAGGAGACCAAATCATGCTAAAATGCAGAAAAAGCCTATACATCAGTTTCCAGGATACATTATTCAAAAAAATACAACCATAAAAAAGGTAATAAGATTACATTTTCACATTTCATGGCTAGTAAAGTGCATTAGGCTGCTCAGATATTCATAACTTACAGTGACATTTGGGAAGATTACATTTTGTAGTGCAGAGCCATTATTACAGCTCAGATAATAACTAGCCAGTGCCTGGTCCTGGATTATGATCGCTGTCATTGGAAACAAAGTTGTGTTTGGAAGGTTGACCAGCTTCAGATAACTATTAGAGAGGGTTAGCCTGACACACTGTAGGGCCTCTGCGTGCTTTTTAGGTTTAATAGATGTGCATGCACACAGTATATCAAGTATGCCGTACATTTGTATGTACAGATTTCTGCCCTCAATCTTCTTCTTGAAAGGCATATTTGATAATATTTAACACAATTGAAGAATGTTTAAAACACCTGTCTGGAGATTGCTCCCACACTATAAACTCAATTTAAAAGCTGGTGAAATATTTGGGGCTTTTTTGGGAATTACTTTCAAAAATTAATTCTATAGCTTCTTGGAAGGGTGGTTACTGATGGTAACATACACAGATCAGAATGAAAGATTGATGAAAGCAATATTAAGGTGAAGGTAAGGTCTCTTAAGTTAGTTGCAACAAGGTTTTTGACCTATTTAGATGTACACAGAGGACACTATTGGAAATCTTTCCAGACTGTATTTTCTTGGCAGTAAATTATTTCAAATATACTGTTCGGTTTGCATTATAAAATCCAAGTGTTATTTGTGAGTGTGTTTTAAAAAGTCCTTCACTGTATGTAGTTAGTGGGGAGGGTTTAGTCTCTGTCTTCTGGAAAATATTGCTGAAGAGCTTGCCCTCTTCACAATTGTCTAAATTTTTTCATAAAATATTTTTTTCAGCTTTCCTTCCACCAATTATTTTAGGATTATATGTTATTATTTATAATATTATATAGAATTATTAGTTTTTTATAGTCTTAGAGATTTTTGTTTGTCCACCTTTCTGAATCTTTGTGGTATTTTCCCTACAAGAAGTTTTTTTTTTTTGTATCTGGGAATTTTGGCACTTTTATATTCCAGCTTCTGTATGGATTGGTGATTCTTTCAAATCGTCTTCCAAAATTATTTGTTGATGTTCTTCAAGATGGACTAGATTTTACTATTGCTGAAATTGATTAGAAATTATCTTTGCCAAATTTGTAGGCTTAAGTTCATGGAATTAATTTTCTTAGTTTTTAATTTTTCCCATTAACTTTTCTTGATCTTTTGCAATGGCCACTGATCATTTCTATCCTCATTAAATTAAAGATAGTTTTATCTTAGCATAATTATGTTTAGTAAGTATTACTATATTGTTTTCTGGGGATGTTTCACCAGATGTGTATAAAGTACTTGTTTCTCATCCACTTTGAGCATTCATGATTTTAATAATAACTAAATTTTGTTTAACATTTTTCCATTTGCATTTCTCATTTGCCTTTCTTTTGTGAATTTTCTGTTCATGTCTGCCTAAAACATTTTTTCACTAAGTTGACAGTATCTTAATTATTCTTGTAATTCTTTTTATTTCTGTAAGCTATTAATGATTTATGTTTTATTCTGTAAAAATTTCTTATATTTTGTTGCTTTAAAATTAACTTTTGATATTTAACATTAAAATTATTTTTAAACAGATGCATAAGAACAAAATTGTATAAATTAATTGGGTGCTAGTGATTGATGAATGTATACGTTCTGTAATGTTTAAATTAAGACCAGTACTCCTTAATTATTTATTTTTCATCATCATCATCATCATTATTTTTTGTACCAGGGATAGAGTCCAGGGGCAATTAACCACATCTTCAGCCTGTTTTTATTTTGAGACTGGATCTCTCTAAGTTTCTTAGGGCCTTGGTAAGTTGCTGAGGCTTGCTTTGGACTTGTGATGTTCCTACGTCAGCCTCCCAAGCTGTTGGAATTACAGGCGTGTGCCAATGTGCCTGGCTATTGGGCTATTTTTTTTTTTTTAATTAGAGCTTTATAGTTATACATAATAGTTGGGTTCATCCTGGCAAACTATTTGTTTCTTTATGGTGAAAACATTCAAAATCCTTTTTCCTAGTTCTTTAATAATGTTTAATGCTTCATCGTTATCTATAGTTGCCTTATTGTGCATTAGCACACTGGAATGTCTTACTCCAGTCCAACTATAAATTAATATCCTTGACCATCCTTTCCTGTACCTTCTTTGCTGCTACTTTCCTCAGCCTCTGGTGACCTTCATTCTACTCTCAGCTACTGAGAGATCAACAATTGAAGATCCATTATGAGTGAGATCACATAGTACTTTTCTTTCTGGACTTGGCATATTTTACTTAACATATTGTCCTCCAGTTTCCATTCATGTTTTCACAAATGGTAGGATTTCATCCTTTTTTTAATGGCTGAATATTATTCTATCCTGTATATATTCTCCATTTATTTATTTATATGTTGATAACACATAGATTGTTTCTATTACTTGGTTATTGTGAATAGTGGTGGAATCAACATGGGATTGCTGGTGTTTCTTTGACATACTGATTTAATTTCCTTTGAATATATATCCAGGTGTGGGTTTGTTGGAGCATGTGGTAGTTCTACCTTAAACTTTTTTAAGGAGGGGCTGGAGTGGTGGCTCAGCAGTTATGGCAGTTGCCTGGCATGCATGAGGATGTGAGCTCAAATCCCAGCACCATGTACACAATGAAGTCTCAGGCCAACGAGGGCCACATGAAAAACTAAATAAAATTGATTCTCTCTCTCTCTCACTGTCACTCTGTCGTTTAAAAAAAAAAACTTTTTAAACGAAACATACTATTTTCTATGATGGTCGTACTGATTCATCTTCCCACCAACAGAGAACAAAAGTTCCTTTTTCTCATGTTCTCACCAGCACTTATTCTTTAGTGGTTTTATTTTTTCCTTTTAAGAAAGGGACAGTGAGAGAGAGAGAGAGAAAGTCAATTTTATTTAGTTTTTCATGTGGCTTTCGTTACATTTTGTTGTGTACGTGGTGCTGGGGTTTGAACCTGCATCGTTGCTTATGCCAGGCAAGCACCGTAACCACTGATCCATCGATCCAGCCTGTCTTTAGCGTTTTTTGATAATAGCCATTCTTACTGGAGTGAGGTGATCTCATTGTGTTTCTGATTGCACTTTTCTGATGATGAATGATGTTGAACATTTTTCATATACTCATTGGACATTTGTGTGTCTTCTGTAAAATGTCTTTTTGGGTCTGTTGTCAAGTTCAAAGTTGGATTATTTATTTTTTGCTAGAGTTTAAAAAATATATTCTGGATAGTAATCCCTAGTTAGATGTGTACTTTGCAAATACTTTCTTACATTCTGTAGATTGTGTCTTTACTCTGTTGATTGTTACATTTACTTCATTTGCTGTGTAGCTTCATTGTTTAACTTGCATGGAATTTATTTTGACAAATGGTGTGAGATAAGGATTTGACCCCAAGGTTTTAAAATGAAAATTGTCATAGCTTCATTGAATGCTTGTGATACAATTCTTAATTCTTTATTGAATTTACTTATGTTGGTTCCACGTTCCATTTTATTGCTTCAGTTATTTTCTGCTAATATTATGTCATTTTCTTTTCTTTCTTTTTCTTTTAAGAGAGAGGGAGGGACAATGAAAGAGAGAGGGAGAGAGAATGAAAGAGATAGTTTTATTTAGTTTTTCATGTGGCTTTCATTGCTCCGACACTTCTTCGTTGTATATACATGGTACTGTGGTTCAAACCCATGTCCTTTGCATGCCAGGCAAGCACCTCTAACCTTGGAGCCACTGCTCCAGCCCCAATATTATGTTGTTTTAATAATTGTTTTATCAGTGGCTTAATGATTTTGGTCCTCTTTGTGCAAAATTTACCCTCATTATTTTCACACATTTAGTTCCCAGATAGAACTTTGCTGTTTCTGGATGTGTGGTAAATTTCCAGATAGAACTTTTCTGTTTCTGGGTATGTGGTGCATGCCCATAATACCAGCTACTTGGGAGGCCAATGACAGAGTCTCCCCAACTGAAGGCCAGCGTGCTTAGTTTAGCAAGACCCTGTCTCCAAAAACAAATAAATCTGGGGATATAGCTTAGTGGTAGAGCAGTTGCTTAGTATGCACGAGGCCCTAGGTTTAGTCTTCACTTTAAAAAACAGTTAGAGGGGCTGGAGCCGTGGCTCAGTGGTTTTGGCATTTGTCTGGCAAGCACGAGGACCCGGGTTCAAACCCCAGCACCACGTACACAACTAAGTGTTGGAGCAACTAAGACCATGTGAGAGACTAAATAAAGTTGTTTCTCTCTTTCTCTGTCTCTCTCACTGTCCCTCTCTCTTTGGAAAAAAAATAAAAAAATAAAAAAAAAGAGGGGTTAGGGATTCAGCTCAGTGGCAGAGCGCTTACCTAGCACATGCAAGGCCCTGAGTTTGGTCCTCAGCCCTGAAAACAAAACAAAACAAAAAAATAATTAGAATCACTTTGTCAAGTTTCTGAAAATAAAATCATATTGGGATTTTAAATAGTATTGTGCTGAATTTATAGATTAGTTTGTAAAAAATTTAAAATTTCAAAGGATTTAATATTCCCATCTAGAAACAAATCTGTTCATACTTCAAAATTAGGAATGTTTTTTTCTTGTAAGTCTTACGTATTTTAAAATTTACTTCTAGACATTTTATACTTAGGTTGCTACCAGAAATGTTGTTTTAAAACTATTTTCTTTTAATGAGTACAGGGATTAGAGAAAGTTATGTTAATATCATGTATTCATTTGGTTATTTATTACAAAATGGCTTATTGGACTGAAGTACCTGACTCGATGTCATTCATTTATTATATTTTTTCACTGAGACAGAAATTTCCAATTTGGAAAGGAGAAGTTTAGTTTTTCTTTAAGTAGTTTTAAGGAAATGCTGCAGAATGTGCTACTGAGTGTTAATTCCACAAGTAAGGGCAGGCTGTTTTTGCCTTAGTCATCCCCGTTCTTCTGTTTCCCTAAAGCCTGAGTAAAAGTGTGTTGAGTGAGTTTATAAATTCATTGTATAGTAGAGGTTTATATTTTGTGTGTTTTTTTTAGTAGATACACTGACTCTGACATGTTTTACTAAATTATGTCCTGTGAAGGCCAATATCTAACCACTGTGCCTCAGTATGTCAGCACGTGATGTTTACAGTGGAGGTCTGTACTATAAGTTCAGCATGTGCTCAGATTGCTTGGTGTCTTCATTGTCCTGGTGGTTATGTATTTGAGTAATACCTTTATGTTGTGTCAATATATTGTACTAAATTATTTTTGACTCTGAGCATTTTGATAGAATAGTCTTAGGAATGTCAAACTTGTGTGATATTTTTGATATCATTTGTATTATGATAATTTTATAAGCTTTTTGCTAACGAGTGGTGTTTTATGTATTTATTTCTTTATAAACTACTTTTAAAAAAAGTATGCATTCATAGCAAGAAATTCAAATTGCTCGAAAGTGTTTATTTGAGCTCGCTCCCTTGTCCTCTTCCCCCAGGTGTCTGGTTCTTTTTTCCAGAGGCAACCCTTGTTTAGTTTGTTTGTTTGTTTGTTTTTTTGTTTCTTTTTTTCTAAAGAGAGAGAGGGACAGAGAGAGAGAGAGAATGAATTTAGCTTTTCGTGTGGGTTTCATTGCTCCCACACCTACTTGTGTATGTGATATCGGGATTTGAACCTGGGTCCTTGCACGTGCCAGGCAAGAACTGAAAGTGCTGTAACCACTGAGCCATGGATCCAGGCCTTGTTTAGTTTCTTATGTGTCTTTCTTAGGCATATGAAGTACATATACACATCTATATATATATACTTTTACATTCAAATTGTAGTGTTTTATTCCATTTTCATCATTTTTATCTTCTCACTTAAACTGTGTCTTAGAGATCATTTCATGTCCCTTGGAGCTCTTTTCAATGGCTACATCATATTCTCTTGTATAGTTAGCTATATACAACTGTAGTACCCATTACCTTATTATGTTTTTGTGAGGGACTTAAAAATATTCTGTATTCAGTAAAATGACATTTTAGTATCTCACATCATTACCTAAATGTATCTGTAACATAAATTTCTAGTTGTTAAAGTGGTATTTTCAGAGTTTCAAAATTTAGTAATTTTAAGAGATTCCTCTCCTTAGATCATGTACCAGTTACTTCAACAACAATAATATATGAGACTACCTATTTCCCCAACTCTTTGCCTGTATTTTTTTTTTAAGAAAGATGGGAGATAGAGAGAGAGAGAGAGAGAGAGGGAAAGAGAAAGAGGGAAGCAATCTTTATTTAGTTTTTTTATGTGACTTTCATTCCTCAGACACTTGGTAGTATACGTAGCGCTGGGGTTTGAACTTGAGTCCTCGTGCTTGCCAGGCAAGCACTGTAACCGCTGGGCCACCGCTCCAGCCCTTGCCTGTATTTTGTATTATCCTTATATGTTATTAAGGATTTGGGATCTGCCAATAAAAGATGTAAAACTATGCATTAGTATATTTTTAATATTCATTAATTTTGTGAAGAAGTGTCTTTCATGTTTTATTGCCATTTTTATAATCATTAGGTTCATTGCTTTATCAAATTTCCTTTTAAAAAATTTCTTCTCTAAAGAAAATTGTGTACGTGGGTGCTGGGGTTGGAACCGGAGTACTGGTGCATGCCGGGTAATCGTAATCACTGTAATTGCCGAGCCATTGCTCCAGTCCCTGAAGTTTGTTAACGTTCATTTTCTTCTAATTCTTGCCCACTTTTTTGGGTTTAGGAATGGATAATGAAAAATCAAGAAGTATTCAGAAAAATTCTGAAAAAGTGTAGGTAGGGGATCATATGTGGAAATTTTTTTTGTTTTGTTTTGTTTTACAGATTTTTAAATTTCTAATTTTTCATCTGTTTTTTTGTTTTTTTTCCACTTAGTTATGTATGTGGTACTGGGGATTGAACCTGGGTCCTTGTGCATGCCAGGCAAGCACTCCGTCTGTGAACCACCTCTCCAGTTCCTCTTTAAATATTTTTTGACACATTTTTAAATAATGTAGTTAAAATAACATTATGTTTTATACCTAAAATATGTACAATAAAATTTATTTTAAAAATCTAGTTAAAAATTATAGTTCTATAAAGGTCATATAAAAGTATTTTACTTCCTTTACATGATTGGCGTTTGTTTAAAATTTATAAACCTTCGCTCTTTGAGGGAAGCTGCAGGTGAGATAGCAGGATGGAGCTAAGACAGTATAGCATTCTCTCGATGGAATTTAAAATAGTAATATCAATGAAATAAATTTTCTTCATTACTGACTTTTGAGTATATGACTGAGTCATTTATACTGATTATTGACAGGAGAGAAGAGATATCAAAATGAATGGGTGTAATAAATCAGAAACTGATAAATGTAAAGCTGAGTTTTGTGTCCTCTCTGAGCCTTTTTCAGCTTTTCATTTTTGCTCTGTACTCATACTTGTTTAGGTAGCAAAGGACTTTAGGTTGTGGTGTATGGTTGATAATTTGTAAATGAAACATTGAATTATAGGCAATTACCTAATTTAGATCTTTATTATTAATAGAATTGTAGGTAGTGATTTACCCAAGACATCCTATATTTGTTTTGTTTAAAAATATTTTCATTTTTATATTGTAAGCCTTATGTGGCTTTGTACTGTCTGAATTTGAAGAATTCTTTAAAAGCTCTATCCTTTACAGCTGTATTTTTTTTTAAATGAAACTTTAATTGTTGTGGAGGGTAGGGAAGAATGTGTATTGGTGGTTATTGCTGAAATTCAGAAACAAATTATAGTGATATTGAGGTACTAAATGTGTTTCACTCCCCCTTTGGAAGCTGGTAGGAGGACAGTTTGATTTGGAGATGAATTTCATTATTCAAGAAGGTGAGAGTATCATTTGCATGGTGGACCTACTGGAAAAATGTGATATTACTTGCCAAGCAGAAGTTTGGAGCATGTTCACAGCCATTCTGAAGAAGAGCATACGAAATCTTCAGGTCTGCACGGAAGTAGGCCTTGTTGAAAAAGTGCTTGGGAGAATTGAAAAAGTTGACAGTATGATTGCAGGTATGAGTTTTCTATAGTATAATTTATAGAAAGAAGTAAAGCTCTTCTTAAATATTACATTTTCTTATTTAGCAACATGTATTTAAGAAATATTTGGGGATGTAGTACCCAGAACTTTGATATCAAACTGTTAAGTAAGCCCATGTATTTTTAACTCTTCATGAACTATAAGTTGCTTAATGATTTTAATGTTTTCTTTTGTTTCCAGATCTTTTAGTGGACATGTTGGGAGTGCTGGCTAGCTATAATTTGTCGGTTCGAGAACTAAAGCTTTTCTTCAGTAAACTTCAAGGAGATAAAGGACAATGGGTAAAAAACCTCCTAAGTGCTCTTTGGAAAGTAGTCCCCTCTTCATAATATGTGTAGCTTCTAAGTAGCTAATATGATTGGGGCCTGGGGCAAATGTGGAACTGAGGGGAAGAGATCAATTAAAATAGCATTTAGCTCTGTAAGGCTATTTTTGTCATGCCTGGACACACATGTGGACTAGGAAAGTGGGTATTTCAATAGGTTAATTTAATCCTTCTTTAAATTATTCTTTGTCCTTCATTTTAGATTTGCTTTTATGGCTGTGGTCTCAATTTAACTGATGTTATCTTCTGCTGTATTTTAATTTTATCTATTAAAAATTTAGTTGGTATTTTTTTTTTATCTCATTATGTTCATATTTTCCTTTCAGTCCCTGACAGTGTTTAGCAAAATAGTTGATTTAGTGCTCTTGTCTACTGGTTCTATAATCTGTCATTTTCTAAGTCAATTTTTTACTCATTGATTTTGTCCTGTTTAGGACTCGGTGCAGATTTCTGGAGCTGCTTCTCTGCGTAGCTCCTTCCTTTTTAATGCTCTGCCCTGAAACTTCGATCCACCTTCTATCTCCCAATACTCCAGTTTTTCTCTCTGCAACTCAGTGACACCTTCAAGTTCTGTTTGGTCTTATCTGTGTGCAGTGACATGGAAATTGGCTTCAGACAGAAGGTCTTTTGTCTCCATTTCTGAGGGATCACAGTCTTGAGCTGCTTCTTCCTTTTTTTGAAAACAGTTTTTGTTTCATAAATTTTGTCTAGTTTTCTATTTGTTGATGTTAGGTTTGTAAATACAGGTCCTGTTGTGTCATTTTTTTTTTTTTTAAGAGAGAGGGACAGTGAGAGAGAGAAAGAAAGAAACGACTTTAATTTTTCATCTGGCTTTTGTTGCACTGACGCTTAGTTGTGTATGTGGTGCTGGGGTTTGAACCCCTGTCCTCGCGCGTGCCGGGCAAGTTCCACAACTGCTGAGCTACCACTCCAGCCCCTTCTATGTCATTTTAAGAATAGGAAGTATACTTGTTTGATTTTGGTTTTGATTTCTATTCAAATAATTTATTCAGAATATATAATTAATGCATTTTTGTTATATTCCTGAATACAGAAAATTATGTAAGAAGATAGCAAAGGATGTGAATAGATACCTATTTACAGAAGAAGAAAGTGTACAACTGGATTAACACCAAATCATTTTCACAGAGACATTCACATTAAAACAATATTATAATTTCACCTTATATCTATAGCATCAATGGTTTTAGGGTTGGGTAATAACAAGCATAGTTGGCAAGATAGGGCTATTTTAAACCTTAACGTATTTTTAGTTGGAACGTAGTCTAGTGGAGCCAGCCTCAAAAGGACGTTAGTAGTACTTAGTCACATAAATTATACCCATTATTTAGTGACTTTTGCTCCTAAGTGTGAATTTCAAGAAATTCCCAAATAGTTAAGGAAGTATACATGAGGATGCTTACTGAAACATTATTTGTGATGGCAGTGAGTTGTTGGTGTGGGTGTCATTATCAGGATAGTGAGGGATTGGTAAAATGTATTGGATTCATGGAATAGATTACCATATGGCAGAAGCAACGCATGGAGTACTATGAATAAAAGCCGCAAGCACAGACAGAAAGCAGTGAGCACAATCGTACGTGATGAGAAGCAGCACACACAACTTCTTTTTGTTTACATTAAAGAGAGTGAGAGAGTGAGAGAAAGAATCAATTTTATTTATTTTTCATCTGGCCTTCGTTTCTCTGACACTTAGTTGTGTTATTTGGTGCTGGGGTTCAAACGCTGGTCCTTGCACTTGCCAGGCAAGCGCTCCAGCAGCTGAGCCACTGCTCCAGCCCCCACACATGACTTTTTTTTTTTTAAGAGAGGAGGACAATGAGAGAGAGAGAGAGAATGAATCAATTTTTATTAAGTTCATTGCTCTGACAGTTGTATATGTGGTGCTGGGGTTTGAACCGGTGTACTTGTGCCTGCTGGGTAAGTGCTGTAACCACGGAGCCACCACTCCAGCCCCCACACTTGTCATTTTTAAAGGAACACGTAATAAAAAGATTAAATATGTTAAAAGAGCTGCTTATGGGGAGTAGGAGGAAAATCAGAATAGGTTTAGAAGATGAAGGGAAAAATAATGAACACTTACTAAAACATGAGCACTGAATCATTAATTAGATTTATTTAGCTATTTATTTTTAAGTACTATTTCCATGTTTTACTTTCATAATAGTACAGTGAGAAACCCCCATATCTAAATCAATATCTGACTTCCCAATTACTACTTTAGCATAGATTTTTACTTGTGGATTCAGTGCATCAATGGACATGAACTTTTTAAAAGACTCTTGAAATATGACTACTAAATTTTCTTCTGAATGACTTTCTAGTGTGTATTCACTAGCCGCGTGTGGAGGAAAGGGCATATTTTAATGTATTCTTTTGTTGATGGGTTTATAAGAAGGGATTTGGAGGAATGATTTCTCTAGATGAAAATGCTGCAATACTGCATTTTTGTGATTTGAGTGGCTTTTACTTTAATTCACATTGGAAATTATTTAAAAAAATAAGTGTGATTATAGAACTTAATTATACTTTTACAATTGAGCAGTGTGGTTAATTGAAAATTTCTTGATCAATTAAGAATGAAGCTTACCACTTAATATTTAGATAAATGGTTGCTGAACTTTTTGCACACTTGGTAAAGATAACTTACAACAGCAAACTATGATGAAGACAAACCATTTTACCTTAGTTTGACCCTGTTTTGAACTTTTAACAGAGAAGACTGTCCCACACTTCATGTCATTTGCTTGTAAACTAGTTAAAATGATGATGTACATCTGATTGTCTTCTGCTTTTCCTTATGAGTGTAACTGAGATTTTTCATTTAATTCTTGGTTGTTTCATACATTAGAGACTTGTGAGCCAATGAAAATTAATCACATGAATATAGTATTACAACTTTTATAATGCTCTGCAATAGATGCATATTGTAGAATGAAATATGATAGAGAATTTTAATCCACGCTCAGAGTTCAGGGAAAGCTGCCCTGTGGAAGTTGCTGTTACAATGAGCTTTGAAGGATGTATAAGAGGGATGCGGAGTAGTACTAGTGAGAACATTTTAAGCACAAGGAATAGCTTATGCTCAGGCCCTATTGTGGGTTGAAGAGCGAGAAAAGGCATTGTAGATGGAGTGCAGGGAGAATGGGAGAGATACAAATTGAGACTAAAGAGGTGTACAGATACTTTGTGAGGCCGTGTTAAAAGGGTGGAAAGTCAACGGGAAGCTGCAGGACAGTGCACATAATAAAATGTTGACTGTATGGTGGTTAAAAGCGTGGATTCCTGAGTTAGCCTGAGTTCAGATCCTGACTGTCAGTTACTACCTCTGTGACCAGGAGTATGTTCCTCTGCCTCAGGTTCCTCCTTGAATAAATTGTGATATTACTGGGAGCCCCCTACCAGGTGGTGTGAAGTTAAAATTGTATAGGGTATTTCATGCACTTTTAGCATTGGAACTTAGCATTATTAAGCATTTGTTAAAGAATGTTTTAGAGAGGTGATAGTGGCTTGATGTAGTTTGTATTTTTAAAAGATCACTTTTGATGCAGTCTGAAGAGTTCCAAGTATTAAATAATATTGATTCATTTATTGAACACCTAATATATCTTATAATTTTACCAAAAATGGCATAGAGTGCATTATTTGTTTAAGAAAACTTTTTTGGTCATTGTTATGCTTTTTAGCTTGTAGCATTATTTGGTTTTTCTTGTGTATATTAAAGCATGACTATATGAACATGTGTTTTTTGTTTTCTGGTGAGTAAAGTAGTTAATGACTTGTTAACTATTTTCATAGCCTCCACATGCTGGAAAGTTGCTGTCTGTGTTAAAGCATATGCCTCATAAGTATGGTCCTGATGCCTTTTTCAACTTTCCTGGGAAGAGTGCTGCAGTAAGTAAATATTAATGAGGCAGTCCCTCAAAGTTCTCCTTTCCTTTGCTTCCTAAAAGTACAGCAGCATTTCTGAAACACCCTCACAGCTTCTGTTTAGGTAGAAGCTTCTCTGCATGACCTAA
>PVKS010020489.1:0-36731 GCA_004027875.1 Aplodontia rufa | reverse complement strand
CATTTTATATTTTTTTGTTAAAATCTTGTAAGATTGTTCAAAAATAAAATAAAAATAAAATTAAAAAAAATAAAGAATATGGGTAAGAATGGGCAAAAGGGAACAAAAGAATGACATGTAGGAAGGTGCCCAGCTCAACGAACTTGCAGGACCACTTATCCATCAGTCTGATCCTCTGAATCTTTTTGGCCTCACTGCCTGCTATATTCTATTTTTTTTTCTTTGCACAGTCCAATCAAACTCTGAGCTAGGCTTTTTCAATGACCCACGAAACTTAACTTCCATTGCACAAGGAAGCTATTCCAACCGAAGATGGATGTTCACTTAACCAAGATAAGAAAAGAGACCCAAACTTCTAATCCCATGAGACCAGAATTCAGTCAAAGTCCTTCATGGAAGACTGGAACTTAGTAGAATCAAATCCTATTTTGAGGTCCTTATTTTGAGATGTGTGAAGTTCAATCAATCCTTGAAAGGTCAGGTAATGTTTGAGGCTTTTGCTTAGATTGTGGCATAACTCAACAGAGCTCTGATTGCCTCTGCTCTGAAACCCCTTCTCAGCAGAAGAGAATAGGCAGTGACTATGACTCTGGCCAATATCTACTTGCATTTCATAATAGTGAAACAAGTTGGCAAAACTAAATATGAGATCCATTTCAGGTCTTATATTAATGGAGGAGATCATGAGGATTAGTCTTATTTTAAAAGTATAATGGCATACAACCTATTTAAGTACTTAAGGATTCTCTACTGCACCTCTTTCCTGAACATCTCATGAAAAGATTAGGTACAACCTTCTTTTCCAAAACTGAATTGGTAGAGAACTACACTGAGATACTGCTATTATGAATCCCTTTACACTATTCCTCAGGAAAATTGATATGATGCTCAAACTCAGAAGATATGTCACCATTCAATCATGTCTTCAAAATTGTAGATGTCTGTTTTATGGAAATTATTCTGAATAAAATAATTCAGTTCTAGTGACCCCTGGGAACTACACTGAAGGCTGTCCATGCAGCTCTCTGGATGGTATCTACTGGACACTTTTGGGGAGCTTTCTAGAGCTGTGATGGTAAATACATGGCATTGTCTTTTCTCACAAAATGATCTAGTAAAGTGAGAGAATATCTTAAATTATTTTCCAAGGAAAAGGAAACACAGATGTATTACCTCTTCAATTAGACAAAAGCTTTCTCCTAGCCTAGATCTCATGTGTAAGAACAGAAAAAAATAAGTTTTAAAGATTTAAAATGAATTGATAACATACTATAAAATGTACGTTTAAAAATACTCTTAACTAGGATCATTACTAAATTTAAACAAAATTTGTTTTTTAAATCAAAGAAGAGGAAAATGCCAAGGAACGCACCAAAGAAACTGGAGAGTTGCTAAGGTATCAATCGCGGATTGAGCACACAGCTCAAGTGCTTGGGGAAAGCAAGTCCTGTGTTTTTTGTTGTTTTTTTTTTTCTTTTTTTAATTTAAATGGAGACAGTTTCATATCTCAGATTAGATTTTTAAACAAATTTAAAAAGATGGTTTCTAATCAGGCCAAATCAGGCTCAGCTGCTGATACAGGCAGTTTGAGGCAAACCTGGGGCAAGTGCCAGATAGGCAAGGCAGCTCCTGCAATTCTGGCCAAGGACTTTGCATCATATTCCATATAGGACAGTGGAAATTGTGTTTAATTATAATTAAAGACAAGAATTGTAAGCAAGGATGATTCAGGAAATGAACTAGAGAGTCCCTGACAGGGATTTCATGAGACAGCTTTGCGGATTTCTAAGTGAAGGCCCATAAGATGTCTGAGGGGCCTCCTTCCTGGGGACACTGCAAGAACATCTTTGAGGGAAAATAGGGGATAAGAAAAAGTGAAATGTGTCCTGTCTATAGTCACTGGCTTCAGACAAAGGGAAAAATATTGTCTAGAGGTAAGCTTAGCCCATTCATTGAAGTGATCTAATTTCAAAAGAGAAAATGTACACAAACCTAAGGACTGAACCTCTCCAAGACCCCACCCAAACCACTGATGCAGCCTCCAGCAGAAGAGTGTTCCTTGGAAGAAACATAACCCAGAGTCATGAAATCACAAGCTGTGAGATGAGGAGAATTCAAAAGCTAAAGAATTAAGACACAGGGGGAAAGGATCAGCTACCTTCATATAACATTCTCTGAATTATTGATTAGGGTAATTGGGATTCCAATATAATTTTATGTCAATCTTGAGATATATTGATGTCCCAGAAAACAGTATTATTCCAAGTTCACACACACCAAAATTAGATAATTATATCATTCTTATTCTGGATTTTCATGGTAGAAAAGGTGGACATGAATGGTAACTTTTTTTTTTAAATAAAGAGCTCTCTTATTAAAAATGCAGTGGTTTTCCAAAATGGAAGTTCTCAAAGTATGATGAGTTATGATTCTGGATCAGAAATCAGGGCAGCAAAGTTTAAAGGTAGGTATTTAGGCAATGATTAGGCAATGAGGGCTATAATCTCATTAGTGTTAATCCATTTAATGAATTAATAATTTGAATAAAGATCTGTGAGATAACTCTAGGAAGGTAGGGTGTGGCTAGAGGAAATGGGTCACTGGGGGTGTGGCCTTAGACTATCTGTCCCTGGTCCCTTTCTGTCCCTCTTTTTTCTTTCCAGATGCCATGAGTGAGCTGTGCAGATTCTCTGTGTCCTTCCATGATATTTCTGTCTTGGAGCAGCCAACCATGATACTGACTTCTGAAACCATGAGCCAAAACAAACTTTTCTTCCTCTGAGTTGTTCCTGCCAGATATTTTGGTCATAGTGACAAAAAGCTAACACACAATATGAATCAGAATAATTTGTGGATATTATTTCTAAAATTTTACATCCCCAAATATGTCATTATCTGGATTAAAAAATGTGAATTTTTGAGGGGTGGGGGAGTACTGAGGATTGAACTCAGGTAAACTTTACTACTGAGATACAGACCCAGTCCTTTGTTTTTTATTTTGAAACAAGTTTTTGCCAAGTTTCCCTGGCTGGCCTTACACTCTTGATCCTCCACTTCAGCCTCCTGACTAAAAACTTACTTTTTAGAAGAATATATAGGCGATCCTAATATAAGCGATTGCAACCACACTATGAGAAACACCACTGTATGAATTCACTATGCAAAACAGTTGACCCCAGTTGAAATAGGTCTAACAGCTACAGAAGTAAATAAAGCTGTACTTGACCATGGGGGTGGAAAACAATTAGATTGAGAACTAAAAGAAGATACAGCATGTTTTCTTTATAATATCTATCCTATTAAATATATGATCCAAATAGATAATTAAATACTTAAAAGGTAGTTGCAACCAAATCATTCAAGTACTACCAAGCAATGTTATAGTCTGCACTTATGACTTGCAGCTCCTTCTTTTAATTCAGGAAGCTAGCTAATGGATTAAACATAACTGCCAGGCTGAAACAACCTGTCTCTTAGCTATTATCTTAGCTGTATCTTCCTTCATGCTCTGTACAGACTGTTTCATGGCCCTCTATTTTTCCCACATTTACCAAACCTCATTATACAAATTAGTTTCCCTGTCAGTCAACATCCCTGCTCTTGGCCCGTTCTCTACCCACACAACTTCTCTGCTGATCAGGGCTCCTGCCCACCAACCAACCAAATGCTCGAAGTTTACTCAGCATTTCCAAATGCTGGTCCATTCATCTATCCATGTAACAAACTCAATTTCTTTCAACCCATTTCATGAAAGTAAGTCAGCGCGCACGTCTGGTTGAATGGCTTTGAAAGCAAAAATAAATCCATCTGATTTTTATTCCTCATTAATCTAATTCACCAGCCCCATGAAGATCAGCATTGAGAAAGTACACTTTGAGTCAAAAAGAACTATTTTTAAAACTCCCTTGTGTAGATCAGTTCAGACTTCCTAAATTTTCCTGGCTTTAATTAAATCAACTTAATGAAGAAGAATGTGTTACTGGAGGTCATCTGGTTAGAATTCCAAACTTTCTCCAAACTCCTTTTATTGTGTACCCCATACACTCTGGTGTTCCAAAGTATTTTTTTTCTACCCCGAACACTACCTTATTATGTATTAGGCACAGGATTTTAGAAATATTGAAAATAGCTCTCACATATCAGTAACTATTTTTGGAAAATCAAAGGTTTCCTCCACTAATCTAAGGAAACAACTTCTACTCAAAATTTAATCTTAAAAATAGGTAGAGGTCTTTTCTCACTTCTAAGGACAGAAAGAAATGAGCTGAGGCAGATCTGTCCTGGCCAGCTATTTAAGCTAATGACTAAAATAACAAGAGCAAGAGATCCAAAGTAAGTGGTTGGTTTCCTCGATGGAGTTCATCACACACTCGAAAGCACATGTGTCTGTCATTGATATTCTGTTTCCCTGCCTCATCTAGCAACTCTCTGAAAAATACAACCCATCATTGCAAGTGTTCAAATGCACCTTTGTCAAACTGCATCTCCCAAAACCTAACTGAATGCAACAGAGTTCATAGAAAGAACCGAGTAAGACTGAAATAAGCACCAATTTCATCTTCCATCACAAGAGTTTCAGGCAGGGTTTATTATCTTCACTCTCAAATACTGCCATCTGTTAGTTTACTAAATATTTATTCCAAAGTACTTATTGTTTAAATGGAATCTGAATAGAATTTGGAATTCTTTTTGCATAGAATAAAAAGCCACTTTAATTCACTTATGCAAAAAGGGGGCCACACTGGTACATGCATTCAAACCCTAAGAACACAGGGAATGTTGGCTTCAAAATCAGTTGGATTGGTTCCCTTTCCTGTCTTCTCTCAGCTTGTTTGTGTGCTGGTCTGCTTCCCTCAGAGAACAAAGCTGCCAAGGGCTCTGAAGTCACATGCTAAGAGCTCGGTCTAAAGAGAAAAATCCCTCCCAGTTCAGCGTAAGAAATCCCAGAAAGGACTCTAGTTGGCCGAACATGAACCATACATTCATAGGTGAGAAAAGAGTGGTATAGGTTTAGCTGTGATTGGCAAAACCAGAACAAGATTGACCAGTTTCTATTAAAAAAACAAAAAACAAAAAAAAAAAAACAGATGCTACCAGAAAAACAGGTGATGAGAAGGAATGACCACAGATATGACCTTGTATCATAGGCATGGTTCACTGAACAAGTAACATGAATTTTTCTGCCATCCTTCCAAAGCTGATAAACAAAAATCCAATATATGAAAACCTGGAATTTATTATCTTTCTTACCTAATGAGCCCATCAATCATTGCACACTAAAAACTACTTTCATAGTTCTTCCTCCAAGCCTAAACAGGATTTCTTTCTTGCACTGCTTTAATGGGTATTTTGCATTCAGACACCTCCACAGAAAAATGCAAGCTTTATGCTCACTTTGCATAAAAAAGAAAAAAAAAGATGAACAATTTCCCCATAAGCCTTTTAAACAAGAAAGAGAGACTCTCATTTATATTTTCATCTGTTTTTTGTTTTTCTGACGCTTAGTTGTATATGTGATGCTGGGGTTCAAACCCAGGTCCTTGTGCATAGCAGGCACCCTATCACTGAGCCATTGCTCCAGCCCTCCCCATAACTCTGGAGTAGATCTGCTTCTTTTTTAGATGGCATAGAAAAAGCCATGATTTGACCTACCAAAAGACTGGTGTTTTTTGTTTTGGGGGATTTTTTTTGGCCCCTAGTTTTCAAAGTTCTAATAGGTCCTATATATTTTTAGCCATTAGAAGAAAAAGAAATGAAAAACAGATATAGAAGGCAATGGTTTCTAAAATGTGTTAAATGTCAATATCACCTAAGGAATTTACAAATGTGTCTACTATGCCAGTAGTAGGTAGAACAGGGCCTTCAATAATTCACATTCCTGACGCTGATTTTTTTTTCCTTCAACTGATAGCCTCTCCATGGCTACTTAATGATCAGTTCTATTTTGAAAAAAGGCTTTCCTTAACAGTTCTTAACTCAAACAACTTTATATATACTATCTCAAAGTTTCACAATCCTTTTTCACAAAGCATGACTTAAAGCTAAGTAATGAATTATAATAATTATTTTTAAACCATGATTTTAGGGATAAAATACACTAACAGGCCTCTTAAGAACACAACTCCCTTCTGCACAAAACTCATTTGTATCAGGCATAGTTGCTCTGAAGCAAGTTTAAGTACCTGTGATGATTTGATAGGAGCTCAAGCTTTTCTGCAAAACTACTGTCCTGAATTGACCCATGATTTTCTCTCTCTTCTAGACCTAGAATAAATGGATAGGAAGATCAACTAGCACCTGTCACAGGAAGTCCACTCTAAAGTTCTTATATCAGAGGAGTCCTTCGGGAAATTAATGCCCAGGCTTTAAAATCTGATGCACAAATTCAAGGAACCAGTATGATTTGTGTGTTAAGTGAAGAGTAAGAGCCTTTACAAACCTTCCCCAACTATGCTTAACACATTTTTTAAATATACTTTTTAAAAATAAATGTTGATTTACTTGATTGTATATACTATATTTCAGTCCCAAAACAATTTCAGAATATCCAATATTTTAAATGCATAAAATTGAGCTTGCTAATGATAGCCTAAAGATAATAGAAAAATAAAGCATCTGAAGTTCATTATGCAAATATTGAAAATGCTTCAATGGAGAATTTACGAGAGTCAAAATGAATCAGTGGTTTTGTGCTGTGCAAATGTAAACCACCTTTGTTTTTACACATGAAATTCTACAAAGAATGGGCCTTATTTTAACATCTGTAAAAAGAAAAGCCCTTAAACTAGGTAATTCCTAAGGATCCTCAAATGTTCTTGGACTCTGTAATCCTTCTTATGCACTCTTCTTTATCTTCAATTTTTTACATTGTCAAAATCAAAAATAAATTCAATTACTGTTGAAGACAAAAGGCTTAATAAAATCAAATTTAAATTTTTTATTCTAATTTCACTAGAAAGCATTCAATATATTTAAGGGAAAAAGTGGTACCAATGCTGTTTTGTCCTTTTTAGTTTATTTGTATCAGATAGATCTAGAGACATGATTTTGTGAGGGGAGTAGGGACAAAAGGGTGATGGGAAATGGGAGAATAGAAGATAAAGGAAATCTCTTGCTGTGTCTACAGAGAAAAAATTTGAGTTTTGCAAACATTCAGCAGTTTCTTAGTGGATCATTGGTAAGTTACTGAATAAACAAATTATATCTATAAATAATGATTTGGTAAGTTTTCTAAACTAACAAAAATTATTCTTGTGCTTCAGAAAATATTTTAAAGTTGAGCCTAAAACTTTAAGAAGCAGCGTAGAAAATAATCCTATATATGGAAAATTTAAATTATGCGATGAATTTTCCTGGAAAATTACCTTTGCAATGTAGCTTGTCAAAACAGTGGCCTATAAAAAATTCCTGATAAAATAATGCAGAAAAACACATTATATCAACCTGCCAAAAAAAGATTCTCAGGGGTTTCTGCTGACTAACCACTTAACACTGCCCAAGGTTTTATGCCTACTTCAGCATTAATACCAAATAAATATAATACAAGTGACACCAATTACCAATACTCGAATGCATAGAACAAGTTACAGAATCTCCCTCTCAGAAACATCAGAATCAGAGATGTGGCAAGTGCATGGCCCACGCCTCACATCTGAAATCCGAAACCAAACAAACCGAAACCCAAGTGTTCCACTGTTCCTGGGCCCTTTCAACTTTTAGCCAATTTTGCTGTTTTTGAGTGTAGGTTCTTCACTTCTGCCCTCTTCACGGCTCAGCACCCCTCAAGGAGGATGGCAGGGATGCTCTGAAGCCAGGATGAACACTAGAGCAGCTGTGGATCTGCCCTAGACATAAGGTAAGGAGAAGCCCCCAGGGTTGGTCCACAGAGTAACCAGCCTCACGCATTCAGGGACTGAGTCCTCATGGACTCCAACCTCCAGGCCCCCAGATGCCTTCACAAATAACTTGGCTCTCAGCAGAGTTCAGACAACACAGGAGAAGAGGACACCGTGGGGCTTTGTAGTCATATTCCTCCCAAAGGTCTGAACCACATCCAGTAGGCAAAGAATAGTTAACATCCATTCCTGCTCAAAGTCTTCCCTACAGTCATCTCATTTTTTTAGAGCTAGGTCATGAACATATCATTAGTAGTGAAATAGGATTTTCTATAAAGTCAGAGTATAATTTGGCCCAACTTTTTTTTTTTAAATAAGATATATACATTGGCTCTGACATAGAAGCACCACCTTAAGGAATTTATCCTTAGGCAATCAGAGATTTGATCAAATTCCTGGATAAAAGGATATTAATTAGATTATTACTTATCAGTACAAGGACTTGGAAATAATTCTAAGAAATTATAATGGATTCAAAAAATTAAATATTAATCATAAAAATATACTGCTGACCAATATTTAATGCCATGGGGGAATGGTAATAATCCAACTGAAAAAAAATCAAAAAAATTAATACATTGTTATTGTTTTATTAAAAATATATATACATATATATATAAAAAATGAAAAAAATTTAATCCAGAAAAAAAATCACTGGAGTGTCAAAAAATAATTCAGAACCTAAATTTCATGCTTTCTCCCCAGACTTCGAGTATTGAGTACCTGAAGTAGAGTATCTTCCTGATTTTCAAAGGAATTCCCAGAAGCAGGGACAAAGAGCAGGTAGTTCTTCACACACTCCCAAGAATGTGCTGCTGTTTCTGTCACCACAACTTTCCACAGGGCTCCAAAGGGGCCTCAGCACCCAGAGCTTCTTAGAATCCTTAAATTAAGCAAGAGACCACTGCTATGCTAACAGCATTAATTACTGCTATAATATTACCTTTTCTAAAACAATCCAAGATTTCTAAGATAGCAGACTTTCAAGGGCAATTCACCAATCCACCATATACCTAGTCAAAGGTACAGAGAATATAAATATTTATCTATTCAAGGTTATCATTTTTGGGAACCAGAAAGGTATTTTTCATTTGCTAGTGAAACTATTTTAGAGCTGTGCCATTAGATTTTGGTGCTTTTGGCCTAATCCCACTTCTAGAGAGAAGTATCAAGAAACTGAGAAGACCTTTAGGGTACAAGTCTATATCACACCATGAAGTCTGCATTAGATACTAAAGATTCAACCCCCAATAATTATGAGTACAAAATCCCATCCAATCCAAGATGCCTGGTATCCTAATGAATGGGAACTCCCAGACTCTAGGAATGACCTGGAGCAGAAGACAGGATGCTTCCCTGCCTCCATCCACCACCTCCAAACACCCACTCAATCATATTGATTTTATCCTCAATTAATTCAAATGTCTTCAGTGCCTCCAGGTACTCTAGGAACACCCAAAGTGATTCAACAGTCTCTGTACTACATGCTGAGGGTCCCACATATTTCCCTAACCATAAGTGTCCAAGGGTTGAACACATCATTTTGGATAATAACTGACCAAAGCCAATACTAGACAAAATTCCACAAAGGTGAAAGTTATTTTGACCACTCTCCACCTTTTAGTTCCTTCCCTTCAATTTTGCACCGTTTCTGCTTTTACCCACCAAAGCCAAGCTGGCCTCAGCCCTCCCTCAGTTATCCCTTGTGACTAGTTACCCGGAGGCAGGATTTCTAGAGCATTCCTTGACCAAGTGGTTTGATGAAACTCTGCAAACTTTACATCTTCCTCCTAAAGAAGATATAGAACTTTGGCATTGCTATTCAATTTTTACAGTAAAAATTGTTTACACCTGTGGTTCCAAACATAATTGATTATAGGACTGGTTACCTTTTTCCACACACAATCATTCTTAACGTCTATGTTAATGTTTTGTTAAATGTTCTCTGGGATGTGCATTAGGACTTTAATGATTTATCCTTCCCAGAAATGTATTAATGGTATTGTTAAAAGAAAATAATAATTTCCATATTAATATGAATACATCCATATATTTTATTTTCATTTATTAATCAAGATATTATAACTCATTCAAAGAGGAATCCACAAAATCAGGTATGTGTCTTGGAAAAAAAAATCTGAAATGATTTCACAAATAGGCTATTCACAAGGCAATAAAAATTGAATTTCACTCGACATAACTACTTCATATTCCACTGTACAAGATTTATATTATTTCCAACTTTCCAGAATTTTCAAAATTGTAAACAACACAAATCATTTTGAATCAGATACAATCCGGATAGATGAGATTTACCATTTTCAATGCTTTTTACATTTTTCCCTGAAAAGTGTTTCTTTCAAATCCAAACTTCTAAAGATCCAAAAGAAACAAACAAATAGGGAATGGGAAAAAATTAAATGCAGAACTGTAACAATCTTCAACTCATAATCTGTGCAACTAGTTACCTCATTTTCTGAATGGCTCATTTACATGAAGCAGATGGGACTCTCATCCAACCTTCCTCAAAATACCCATAGTACTATTATGAGTCAAATCTTTCTCTGGGCTACAGTTTTGTTTTCTCCCAAAATGACTATTTTCTCAGGTCCTGTGAGATAGCAGGGTAACTTCAAATATTTGAGGTAAACACCCAGCTGGTTCCATGACAGCATTATAGTACTAGATCCCCTTGAGGTATTTCTAGTAATTTGATTATTACTACTGTGTGTGGCCATAAGGGACTTGAATACAAAGGGGGGGGGTTTAAAATATTTTAGAATATTTTCTGACCTAAAAAGTTCTAATATTCTAACATTGTGCCAATGGAAGTTCCTGCTGTGCAACATACTTGGTAAGAAGGGGGAGAGATCGTAAAGCAATTATTTCCCTTGTGGGTCCCCAGGGTCTCAGAAAGACTGAATATACTGCATGTTATCCCACTCAGCTGAAGCTGAAGCCCCACGTGCATAGCTCCTGGTGCTTCAAGTTCCAATTAAGCACTCAGGTTGAATAATGATGGTTGCCATTTATTGGCAATGACAGAATATTAACCTCATTCTCACCAAATTAAATCTAGGCACTAAATTCCTTGATTAGACTGAATGGGGCTTCTGCTTCACTTAGTATGAGAAAGAAGTTATCTTGAAAATCTTTTGTCTTAGCATAAAGGCTTCTGCTGTTATTTTTCAGAACTCTGTTCAGGTTCCCTTTTATGTAAGAACTTGAATATCTCTTCCTGGAACCCCTATCCTCTCTGTGTACATCCACAGGATAAAGTCTCATTAAAGATTGGAACTAGATCTATTTTATTCCCTTGCTGCATCTCCAGGGCCTAGCAGAGAGCTAGAATGAAGTGATGAATGGAAAATATACATATGCATTTTGTAGTAAGGATCAATTCTGAAACTTCAGGCTCAAGACTGTTTAGAAATCTAATTCCCATGTAACAGTTACTTTATACAGAACACAGAAAACAAACCAGACTAGGAAGGAACTGGAGATTTCACTCAAGGACAAAGAATAGTAAATGAAGACTATCTACCTAGTGTCAAAGCTTTATATCCATATGTCATTTGCTATTTTTAAGGTTTTTTACTCTGATCTTTAATAATTATAACATGAAATATTGGTAAAATGTACAAATAAAATGTGAATCCTCTTTTCCCACCCTCTTACGCATATTGAGGCCATCAATAACACTCTGTGTTCTTCCATATTCTTTCCTCACACAAATATTTGCATATTTATTTGTAAAATTTTATATATTTCCTTTATTGTCATCAAAACAATGATATTCTTTCCACTATATAGTACCTTCCTTTTTTTTCTCTACAGTATGTCATGAATATTTCTGATCAAAAATATGTCACTCATTTTCTAATTGATTTATATATATACACCCAGACAACAGAAAAAAATGATGACCCACCCCCCACAATTTGTTCAAAATTAGCAGATAAGGTTTTCATTTTGGCCAAGTATGTTTTTGTTCTTTTTAACATTCCATGTGTATAGATATAATTATAAATTCTATTTTCACAGGCTGCAAAATTATAAAAGGGAGATATATAATTTACGTTATTATATTATTTCTATACTTTTATGATATTTGCTACTCAAAAAAAGTGTAGGAACATCTCCTATAATTGTTTTTCATTAACTTCTTCTTACATAACTGATAGTATAGTAGCTAACAAGACAAACTATCATCTTCTTTCAGTCCACGACCATCACACTTTCCTCATGAGCATTGTCAATTGAGATATAATACCCCTCTCTACCCTGTTTAATAGGTTTAACACTAAATTTCAGTTTGCTCAATATTAACATTTTAACTCCTACGTTATTTGTATCTGTGCTTTCCTGGGATGCCTTTATGAATATCTTAATGTTCCCAAAACAAGATGTGATATATAATTTACATAAAGGAGATGCCCAGGACACCCCAATCAAGGATCCCAGATGCCTCATTAACTTATGCCTCTGGTCCCAGGCTGGCAAGCACCCAGGACACCCCAAAGACCAACGCCCAGAGCCACCCCACCAGAGTGCATACTCACCAGGTCCAAATTATTTTGGGCCAGTCCCTGCCACCAAGGATCCTAGGTGGCACACTGGCAGGCCCGTTTCAACCTTCCCCATGACTCCAGGACCCCAAGACCAAGCAATCCACCCCTGCTGCTGCATTTCAACAATCAAGCAGGCTACCCAGCAACCCAACCTGGTTCCAAATCTGTGACATGGAGCCTAGATCTAAGAGGTGCAGCAAAACAAGGCTCTGGGCAGAAACAGCTTACTAAAGGAAGGTGGGTCATCAGAGGGATGGTATCTGACCCAACACATTGACCTGCAAGGAAGAAGCACCTGAAGATCTGCCTTGCATCCCTACAGGGAACATCAATTCAAAGATCCAGAAGAAGTTTTTAAAAAATGAGGAATCAAATTAGAAAAGGTTTGCCTCAAACCTACAACTCTCCAGTCAACCAAGGACCACACAGACACGGAGCAGGATGAAAACCTAGAAAAATGTATCAACAATATGATTACTAAAAGGACCAATGAAATAAGATTTTTTTAATTCATTTTTTATTAGTTAAAAAATAGACTTATATTTAGGAGGGAGTCATTGTCATACAATCAAGAACAAATGTATAATGACAGAGCAAGCCAAGGCTGATGCCATTCCATGGTTACCCCCACCCCCAGGTTCCAAATGAATCCATGTTACCCCCTATTTAAACCCTGTGTCAATCAGATTTCTCATGGAAGTTGAAGGTTCCCCATTGGGTTGATTCCCCCATCCTCCTTGGTATCCTACCTATTCCCCTCCCCACCTCCCTGCTACCCTCCTTTCATCCCCCAGCATCATAGGCCAGGTTCCCCTTGCTCAACATTCCATGTTTTTGATTAGGCATAAACAACATAATTAAAATGGCCATTCTACCCAAAGCCCTATACAGATTCAATATAATCCCCATCAAGATATCAATGATATCCTTCACAGATATAGAAAACGCAATCCTCAAATTCATATGGAATAACAGAAAATCCAGAATAGCCAAAACCATACTCAGCAAGAAAGAGGAAGCAGGACGTATCACAATTCCTGACCTGAAACTATACTATAGGGCTATAGTAACAAAAACAGCATAGTATTGGTATCAAAACAGAATTGAAGACCAATGGAACAGAATAGAAGATTCAGAGACAAACCCCCATATCTTTAACCATCTGATATTTGATAAAGGGGGCAAAAGCACAGAGTAGAAGAAGGACAGTCTGTTCAACAAATGCTGTGGAACAAACTGGACAACGATATGTAGAAATAAAAGATTTAATGAAGGGACTAAGTGAGAAAACTCAACAGATGAAAAACTTATCAAAGAAATGTACATAATGAAAAGGAAACAACAGTTAAAATCTGCAGTCATTCACATCAGAGGAACAACGGAAGAGTTTAATAGACTAATTTCTATAAAAAACAGGACTTCAGCTCTTCAAGAACATCTGGCAATGAGAATAGGCTGAGTAAGCTAGAGTGCACAGATCACAAAAAATATCACAGCATGAGCAGAATTTTCAAAATGTCTGGGATAAAATCAGAAGAAAAAATCTAAAAGTAATTGGTATATAAGAATAAATTGAATTGCATACAAATGGCATAAAGAACATTCTCAACAAAATAGTTAATTTCCCATATTAGAATATTATTTTTCCATATTAGAAGTCAGATATGCTCATCCAGAAAGTGTACAGGTCACGCAGCAGGACTAATCAAATGAGAAGCTCACCAAGACACATCATATTCAAAATGCATAACAGGGAAATCAAGGAAAGAATATTAAAAGCTGCAAAACAGAAATGCCAAATCACTTTCAGAGGCAAACTAAAATGGATCACTTCTGACTTTCACCTCACACCCTAGAAGCAAGAAGGTCCTGGAAGGAGAACTTTCAATGTCTGAATGACCACAACATGCAGGCAAGAATACTACACCCAGCAAAACTCAGCTTCAAATTTGAAGAGAAAATAAGAACATTTCAAGCTAAGATCAGTCTTGCTACATTCATGAACAGACAACCAACATTGCAAAGATTCTCATAGATAAACTGTGGATAGAAAACCAACAATCCTCAAAACCCTCAGAGGAAATTCAATAAAAGTACATGTTATCAAAAGACAACCAAAACAGCACAGAACTCACTAGTAAAATATGACTCTGAACCACAACCACATAATGATCCTAACACAACATGAATGGCCTCAATGCACCAAAAGACATGGATTAGCAAATTGAATCAAAAAACAATCCAACAATATGCTGCGTACAGAAGACTCACCTGAGAACCAGACATTCACAAATGGAGGATGAAAGGATGGAAAAAAAGTCTACCAGGCATACAGCCCAAAAAAACAAGCTGGTGTTGCAATGTTTATATACAACAAAGTAGATTGTGACCAATGTTTAATCAGAAGAGATAAAGAAGACCACTACACCATTGTAAAGGGAACAATAATACATCAGGAAGATATAATCATGATAACTATGTATGCTCCAAACACCAGTGCTCTCATGTGGAAAAAATATTCTATGACATAAAACCACTGATGGACCCCAACAGGATAATACTGGGAGACTTTAATACTCCTTTATTACCAAGAGACAGATCATCAAAGCAAAAAAATAAAGAGATGACCAATCTAAGCAACTCCATAGGTCAAATGAACATCTATAGAATAATCCACCCCAAATTAGCTGTTTCCCTTCTTCTCAGAAGCACATGGATCCTTTAAAAAAAAATCATATTCTATTAAACAAAGGAAATCTCAGCAAATATAAAAAAGTACATATTATCCCATGTATCCTATCACAACATGTCAGCATGATCCTAGCAATTAACAGTAAAAATTTTAACAGAAAATACATATATACATGGAGATTGAATAATACCCTATTAAATGAAGAAGAGATCCAAGAAGACAGGAAAACAAAAATCAATAAATACTTGGAAGACAATGAGAATGAAGATAATACATATCTGGGACAGCATAAAAGCATTCTTAAGAGGAAATATCATAGCACAAATCAGAAGAGATCCCAAATAAACATATACTCTACCTCAAATCCCTACAAAAGGAAGAACAATCTAAACCCAAAGATACCAGAAGGCAAGAAATAATCAGGATCAGAGCTGAAATCAATGAAATTGGAAACAAAACAAAAAATCAGTAAAACTAATCAACAAAATAACCTTCAAAAAAAAAAAAAACTAAAATTGACCTATCCCTAGCCAATCTCACTAAAAGGAGAAAATGAAGCACAGAAACAAAACCACCAAAGAAAAGAGAGCAATCACCACTATCAATATGGAAATCAAATGGATTGTCAGAACATTTTGAAAAACTATACTCCTCTAAATTAGATAAGCTGGAAGACATGGACAAATCTCTGGACATATACAACATCCCCATCTTGATTCAAGATTATATTGACACCTAAACAGCCCTGTAACAGGCACCAATATCAACACAGCAATCAAAAGTCTTCCAAAGGGGGCTGGAGTGGTTGCTCAGCAGTTGGAGCTCTTGTCTGGCAAGTGGGAGGATCCGTGTTCAAACCCCAGTAGCTCATACAAAACTAAGTGTCAGAGAAAAAAAGATCAAATGAAAACAAAGATTCTCATGCTCTCTCTCTCCTTCCCCCATCTTTTTCATTAAAAAAAAAAGTCTTCCAAAGAATAAAAGCCCAAGACTTGATGGATTCTCAGCTGAGTTCTATCAGATCTTTACAGAACTAACAACTTTCCTTATCAAGCTACTCTAAGAAACTGAAGAGGAGGTAACACTCCCAAACACTTTTAATGAGGCAATCATAACCTTGATACCAAAATCCAACAAAGGCACATAAAAAAAAAAAGAAAGAAACTACAGGCCAATATCCCTGATGAACACTGATGCAAAAATCCTGAATAAGAATTTATCCTGAATAAGAATTTGCTAGAATAAGAATTTGCTAGAATAAGGTTCTAGCAAACCACAATAAAAAATACATCAAGAAGATAATTCATCACGATCAAGCAGGCTTCCTTCCAGGGATCCAAGGCTGGTTCAACATATGCAAATCAATAAATGTGATTGATCACTTAAACAAAATTAAGAACAAAAGCCAAATAATCGTATCCATTGATGCAGAAAAGGCCTTCAATAAAATCCAGTACCCATTATGATCAAAACTCTGGAAGAGATAGGGATCAAAGGAAAGTTTCTTAACTATGTAAAGACCAATTATGACAAACCTACAGCTAGTATAATACTGAACCAATAAAATCTCAAAGGATTTCCAGTAAACTCAGGAATAAGACAAGGCTACCCACTCTCACCACTTTTATTCAATATAATCTTTGAGACCCTAGCCAGAGTTATTAGTCAAGAGAAGGAAACCAAAGAGATAAGAATGGGAAGAGAGGAAGTCAAACTATCCCTTTATGCTGATGACATGTTTCTGTGCCTGGAAAACCCAAAAAACTCCACCAGAAAAGTGTGTGAGACTATAAATAGGTTTAGCAAAGTGGCAGGATACAAAATCAACACTCATAAATCAACAGCTTTTCTATTTGCTAACAATAATAGGGCAGAAGAAATGAGGAAATCAGTTCCATTCACAATATCCTCAAAAAACAACAAAATACTTGGGAATTAATCTAACAGGGAAGTAAATATCCTCTACAAAGAAAATTATCAAGCATTAAAGAATTGAAGACCTGAAAAGTTGGCAAAATGTTCCTTCCATACTTCAGGTTAGGCAAAATTAATATAATCGAATGGCCATTCTGCCAAAAGTGCTATACAGATTAAATGCAATTCCCATTAAGATACCAATGTCATGCTTTATAAATATAGAAAAAGCAATTTTCAAATTAATAACAAGAAATGCAGAATAGTCAAATATCACTGAGAAAGATGAAACAGGAAGTTTCACAATAACAGATCTAAAATTGTACTATAGAGCTGTAGTAACAAAAAAGCATGGTATTGGTATCAAAATAGGCATGAAGACCAATGGAATAGAAGACTCTGAAACAAACCCAAAAATCTTTAAACATCTGATATTTGACAAAAGGGGTCAAAATATAATATGGAGAAATAACAGCCTATTCACCAAATGGTGCTGGACAAACTGGACACACACTTGCAGAAAGTTGAAATTAGATCCTTCTTTCTCACCTTGCACAAAAACTGAATTGAAATGGATTAAAGAACTAGGAATTAAACCAGCTACCATAAAACTGCTATAAGAAAAATTAGGTGTAATGTTCTAGCCTTTTAGAGAGAGAATAGGGAGAGATCTGGGCGGGGAAATCAACAATGCAGCTTACTCTTCCTCACCTTACAAGCCACATAATACCTATGCAATCATTTAATTCTGGAAAATGCACAAATACACACACACACACTTATAACTGCTATGGAAGAAATGAAGAAGAGCCAAAAGTCAAGAGACTAGGTTGTAAACAATGTGTGGGTGCTTCGGGATTAGGATCAGTGGCATATTATATTGTTACTTTATATGCATTTATGATTGTACAACACAACTACTCTATGAAATTTAAAAATAATTTGCATAAAGATTCACCTTTTGACAAAGTCATAGACCAATTATGGAATTAATATGATCAATGCCACATTTATATTTGCCTACTGTATGCACGAAATTCCTTAAATTGTCCTCTATTCTTTCATGTAATGTTTGCCATTTGCTCAAAGTAATTGAACTTATGAGTGGGCTACAGAGACTTGGATAAGCCTTTCTTTAATTTCTATTAAAAAAACCACTTTAATAAAAATTTTAAAGAAAAAAAAAAGGTAAGACCTAGAACAGAGCACTCAGAACACAATGCTTCTCCCATTCTTTGGGAATTTATATAATGGCCCTGATATGAGGATGCTTATGTTAAGGTCTTAAATATAAAAAAGCATTTTTTAAAATTTTATTTTTATCAAATGTTCAGATAGGTTAACAAGGTCAAATGAGGTGTTGATGCAGGACCAAATAAATTCCTTAATGTGTGAATGGTAATTACGAATATGTAGGAAGAAGTTTTAATATGTGTTGTTCTTGTCATAGGAATTCCCCCTCCCCACCTGGAATACCTATTAAAATTTGTGTTGGGGTATAAGCAGACCATTGTTCAGCTCTGGAAATGCTTTTCTGGAGACTCCTCAGTTTATCAATATATCATACCAAATATGTTATTTTTTATATATTGCACAGTACATACTATGGCCTCTCCCTTTTTGTGCATCACACCTCTTTCAGTACAGCCTAAACTAGAATGGGCCTTGGTGAAGGCACTACCTTGTTGGTTTACTTTGAGCTTTTTCATCAATTAAAAGCTACCAATCTTTTTGTTTGTTTTGTTTATTCAGAAATTTATTTGAACAATCACATAATCTTCTAATGAAATAATATATAGATTCTGAAAATTAGATTCACCCCTAAGACACCCCCCCAATTACCCAACCTTATGCCCCACCCATTCCCAAAACATCTCTACAAATGTCTTAGATTGTATGACATTACACCTTATCCTGATTTAAAACATGATACTAGACCTCCTTTCTCAATGGCCAGGGTCTAGCTCCAGCCTCCACAGATGAGTGAAGACATTCGACCCTTGGTTTTCTGGATTATGCTGATTTCGCTCAGCATAATTTCTTCCATAGCCATCCATTTACCTTCAAAGGCTACAATATCATTGTTTCTAATTGCTGAGTAGAACTCCATGGTATAAACGTACCACAGTTTTTGGATACATTCATCCAGTGGGGGATATCTGGGTTGTTTCCATAATTTAGCTATTGTAAACTGAGCTGCTATGAACATCAATTTTGCTATGTCACTGTAATGTGCTGATTCTAAATCCCCTGGAAAAATACCCAGGAGAGGAATAGCAGGATCATATGGTGGGCTCATGCCTAGTTTGAGGATTCTCCACACTGCTTTCTAGAGGAACTATACCAGTCTGCAGTTCCACCAACAGTATGCTAGTGTGCCTATCTCTCCACAACCCCTCCAGCATCTATTATTATTTTCCTTCATTTTTGCCATTCTGACTGGCATAAGGTGATATCTTAATGCAGTTTTCATTTGCATTTCTCTGATTACTAATGATTTAGAGCACTTTCTCATGTATTCATTGGCTTGATCAATGTCCTCTGTTGAGAAGTTTCTATTTAGCTCTTTGGCCCATTTATTGATTGGGTTGTTTGTGTTTTTGTAATTGAAGTTTTTGAGGATTTTGTAGATTCTGGATATAAAGCCCCTGTCAGAGGAACCACAGCCCATGATTCTCTCCAATTCTGTAGCAAATCTCTTGACTAACTTGGTTATTTCCTTGACAGTGCAAAAGCTTTTTAGCTTCATAGCATCCCATTCACTGATTTTTGACTTTACTTCCTTCACTTTAGGAGACATGTTGAGAAAGTGTTTGCCTACTCCCAAATGCTGAAGTGTTGGACCTAATTTGTCTTCCATCAGTTGCAAGGTAGCTGGTTTAATTCCTAGCTCCTTGATCTATTTTTATTTGATTCTCATGCAAGGAGAAAGATATGGGTCTGATTTCAACTTTCTGCAAGTGGCTGTCCAGTTTGTCCAGCACCATTTGTTGAAAAGGCTGTCTCTCCTCCATGTAATATTTTGTCCCCCTTTGTCAAAAATTAGATGTTTAAAGATTTGATGGTTTGTTTCAGGGTCTTCTATTCTATTCCATTAGTCTTCCTTCCTATCTTAATACCTGCACCATGCTGTCTTTGTTACCACAGCTCTATAGTATAGTTTTAGATCTGGTACGGCAAAACTGCCTGATTCGTCTTTCTTGCTTAGGAATATTTTGGTAATTCTAGGTTTCTTATCATTCCTTTTTATCTCAATTATTGGTACTTACAGCCTTTCATGTGATTGTCTCTGGCTATTCTGTCCTTTGAAGTTCAATTTTTTTTTTTTTTTACAGAACTAAATATTATTCCCAAGATTTGTACGTCAAGCATTATTGGCATTTCTACTTATCCCTGAAAGATGTCAAGAAGTCCAGAAAGTGATTGGGACATCTTCTGTGTTCCATAGGCAGAGGAGGAACTGGAGTTGCATCCAACCATCATCTCAAACTTGGTTGAGACCCATTCACAACTGCACTACCCCAAGAACACAATGAACAACTCAAATGACACCTAGATGTTGAAATAGTAAAACAGAAGTGTCCCAGTTCTTTTCTCCAAAAATCACTTTTTGTAATTTCTTATCAAATTTTATACATAGAATATATAGAACATATTAGAACCCCTATGTTGTTACCATTCAGCTCAAAAAATTAAACATTAGCTGTGTATGTGAAATTTCCCATGTGTTTTTCTTGGATCAATTGGCCCTCCCCATCCCTGTCCTTAGAAGGTAATCATTCTCAGAATTGGATGTTTATCAAAGTGAAAATATAAACAAATACATTGTGATATGTTTGGATCCCTAGGCAATATTAACCCTTTAAAATTCTATATTCATGCTCTGGTGATATGTGCATTCTTTTGCAATTTAATTTCTTTGGTCTTCTTTACATATGTGAACTTTATTCATTTCTCTATTGTTTGCTATTCTATAGGCACACCATAATTTCTCTATTCTCCAATTGAAGGACAATTACGTTGTTTTCAGTTTTTGTTATTACAAGCATAGCAGCTATCATTAATACCCTATGTATCATCTGGTGCACCTGAATGAGAATTTATCTGCGATATGTATCTAGAAATGGGATTGCTTTGTCAGAGTATTGCCACAGCTTCAGTCTTTCTAGAGATTGCCAGATTGCACTCTAAAAGGATTATGCTAATTCATATTTGCATTATGATTGCAAAAAATCTCTTATTGATCTCCTTTGGCACTAACATTTGCCAGTCTGATGACTGAAATAGAAATGCGTGTGTATTACTCTGAATTTTCCTGATCAGAAGTGTCAAAGCAGGGCTGGAACAGTGGTTCGGCGGTTAGGCACTTGCCCAGCATGCACAAGTACATGGGTTCAAACCCTAGCACCCACATACACAACTCAATATCAGAGCAATGAAGGCCATGTGAAAAAAAAAAACTCAATAAAAATTGATTCTGTCTCTCCTCTCTCTCGCTGTCCTTCTTTCTTTTAAAAAAGTATCAAAGCAAAAATTGAACGGACAAAGTTAAATTAAGGAAGACATCTTTCAAGGTTATTGAAACAGTTGAGACTAAAATGTAGTGTGAACTCAATTCCACCGAAACAAAGAGCAAGCAGATTTTTAAATGATGGAGTGAGCTAGTGAAAGAACAACTGAGGACATCAGAAAGAGTTTGATTGGTGGGATTTGTCAAAAATACTGATTTATTCCCAAGTTTGAAAACATTTTTCTCTACGACCAGGTCACTAGGCTTGCTAAATAGTGTCCATAGAAGTTAGGTTCCTGCTCTGCAGGAAGACCGGGAGATGGAGTCCTATCTTCCCCCATGGTTACATTTCAAAGCAATGGCTCCCAGGTCCTTAAAAAATATGTTCTTAGGTTGTACAACTGGTAAGAGGCTTTTTAAAAGATGTCTATCTCAAAGCAGCAGAGGATGGATTTATAATTAGATATTTTCTAAAGTAAATTCTCCAAGAAAAGGGAGGTTGGGACTTAAGATCAGAAAGAAGCCATCTCAAAATAGTCAGGTAGAGCAAAACATTGGTCAGAAGTGATTCTTCATTTGGCTTTCTGATCCCAAGAATTATTCTTCATATCTGTTGTCCACTTTTCTACTGGATTGTTAGTCTTACTGGTTCGTAAAAATTCTTTATATATACTCTGGATACTATTCTTTTATCTATTATATACATTATTTAGATGTTTATTTCTTAGCTTTTGATTTTCATTTTTACCTAAATTCCTCAATATCTTCCCCTCTATAATTTTTGTGTTTTAAGAAAACCTCTCTAAAGTCATATTGTATTTTATCATAACTTCTGCTTTCCAAATTAAATTTTCAGTTCTTGCATCTGCATATACATCCTTATAAAACCATTTTTATATGTGAAGTTTCCATATATGTGCATGTCTATTCTTAGATGTATTCAATTCCTCCGATCCAGTTTTCTATACCTACTCCAATACCAAAATGCTTTATCATAATGCTTAAGTAAGTAAATCTTGACTTAGGTCAAGTCTCAATTTTTTTTTCCAACATTTTCTTGCCTGCCACTCTTCTGTAACTTAATGCTTTCTTACTGAGGCTAAAATATACCAAAGAAAGAATACACTAGGTTTATTTTACCACTTAGGGAAGCACACTTTCAGCAGAAATTATTCTGATAGAGTATACTGTCCTATGTACACAAGTGGAAATGGAGATAGGAGTTCACAACAACCAAAAAAAAAAAAAAAAGAGGGGAAATACCGAGAACCCCATCCACTGGGCCCTCTCTCCTGTAGTATCACTTTGGTGAGCCTGGCCCAACAAAACAAAGCTAAACCCCATCCTTCCATTCTTCAGGAACACCTGATTCTTTCTTCTCTATATTCCTATGCATATCTCTGGAAAGATTCTCTCAAAAAAACAAAAACGTGGTTCAGTACTTGTAACTGCAATCCAGTTGCAAATCAGCAAAGGAAAAGTGGGGGCCTGGTGATGGTGTTCCAGGTCATGGCTCCTTCCCTGAAAACACCCTTCCTGGGGAATCTCAATTTGCACATTTTTGAACACTAACCCTTCCAAATGCCCAATTAGTTGAAATATACTAGGATTTCCTTTTCCTTCAGCTCCAACATTCTACTGCTACCAATGGACCGTTATCAAATAAACAGAAATAGCAAAAGTTACTTAAAGATTGCCTCATTCTTATAGCTTCAGCATCTAAAAGTTTTACCTCTTAGCTTGCAGAGATCTGGCAGCAGAAACTGAAAGAAAGAAATAATAGTCATACAAATCCTCCTGTATTCTCTCTCAAAAAAATACAACATAAATTCGGCTGCTATTCACCAGTAAACTTTCTTTAAAATTACTACAAAGTCTCAGTATAAACATCCGATCACAGAGTGGTGTGTTCTGACAGCAGTTCTGCCTTGATACACTAATATCACTTCTCCTGCCTTGGGTTCTTCTTCCCCAAACATATTGGTACTTTTTTTCAATTATATATATATATATGATTTTTTTTCAATCATACACACACACACACACACGATTACACTTAAAAGTGGCAGCTACAAGCATGACCTGGGATGAGGTGTTCCAATTGCCACTTGAGCACACTGCAATTGCCAAGTCTATAGCTAACCTCATTTTTTATTCTGCTTACTTTTCTTCTTTCTCTAGAAAATAGGACAGCATAAAGCTCACAAGTCAGCCAGGATAAATTGACTTTTGCTAACAGACAGCAATTTTCTTCCATAGAATTGTAAGTGGATAGGATTCCTTGAACTATCAGAGCTAAGGTCCTTTAGCACATTGAATCCCTCTGAGCCACCCTTGAGCCAATCTCTGGAATTTTCATTATAAAACTCAAAACTTCAGATCACTTTATCACTGAGGTTCTGCTGCTTATGAGCTAGTAAATAATAACCAGTACTTTTTTATTTTTAATTGACACATAAAAATTGCACAAATAAAAGTAGGATGCCGTCTTTGCATCCCCTCAATTCCGTCTCTAGGGATTTATGTTCAAGAAATAACAGCAGAGGGATTCTGGAGCCAAACTGCCTCAATTCCAATCCTAACTTTGCCATTTACAAGCTGTTTCTCTTCGTGTAAGTCATTCACTCTCCTTGTGCCTCAGTTTCAGTATCTATAAAATGGACAGAAGCAGTAATCATCACCCTAGGGTTCTTATATCAATAAGGTAGCATATATATATATATATATATATATATACACACATATATAAAGTACACACGTACTAGCATATATAAATCTCAACAGAAAAGTTAGGTATTATTCAGTAATTAGGGATAAGATTGCTCATCATAGCATAGTTTCTGATAGCAAGAAATTATTTTAATAAATTCCAAATTTCATTCATCATTTAATCTTAAATAACAGTCTACTAAGCAGCCATTAAAGACGGCATATGGCTATTTCTTAAGGAAGGCATCAGCAATGTGGTCGTGCTCAGGCTAAAAAAAAAAATGTGTTTTTAATAAGTATGCTGACCACTGGGAAAGATTAGACTTTTGGAATGGGTAGTGACCCTCCAGAGTGTACCTTTCCTTTCATCAATGGAGTAAGAACAGAGGAAAAACCAATATCTCAGGACTCAAAGTTGTTGCCTATACACACTTCCCCCCACCTCGTGTGTACTAGGTATTGAAGCTGGGTTGCTCCACCACTAAACTACATCCTCAGTTTCTTTATTCTTATTTTGAGACAGTTTCTAAGTTGCCAAGGCTGGCCTCAAACTTTGAATTGTCTTGCCTCAGCCTCCTGAGTTGCTGGGATTATAAATGTGCACCACCTACCTTTTCATACACATTTTGTAACAAGATTACTTAAGGATGTATTCCAACAAACAAAATAAGAATTTTACAATAAAGGATACATGCTATAGACATATCAAAAAGGAAGAGATGGTCAGAAATATCATAAATCATAGGAAAAACTGAACTGCAAACCTATAAATCTATATACAATTACTCTAGACTAGAACAAGAAGCCTGGAATCCAAGAAAGAAGACTTTAAGAAAGCTGTTTTAACAAACAACCCATTTCAAATTTTTCTGATTAACTTTCAACCACCATAAAAATTGAAATTAAAAACTATAAAAGCAGAGCACAATGATTATGATCAAAATATGAAGAAAACTATCAATATATCAGAAAACAGCAAATGTTGACAAGAACATGAATGTTAAACCTCATGCACTGTCAGTGCAACTACAAAATGGTTCAGCTACTATGGAAAAGAGTATTTTACTCAAAAAATTAAAAATGGAACTACCATACAATACAGCAATTGAGCTTTAAGGCATATACATAAAAATTAAAGCAGGCTTCAAAAAGATGTGTATAAACACATTTATAGGAGCATTATCCACAAAAGTTAAAATATAGAAACAACCTAAGTGTCTACAGACAGAATAAGGATAAGCAAAATGTGATGTGTAATGGATGGACTATTATCCAAATTTAAGAAGAAAGGAAATTCTGATACATGCCACAACATGGATGAACCTCGAGGACACAGCAACAAGTGAAATAAGCCAGTGACAAAAAGATACTGGATACTTCCACTTACAGGAAGTAATTAGAGTCAAAATCATGCAGAAAAAAAGTAGACCAGTGCTTTCCAGGGCTGGGGATAATGTTTAATGTGCATAGTTTCAGTTTGTAATGATGAAACATGCAGAAATGGACAGTGGTGATGGTTGCACATTTTGAATGTATCTAATACTACTGAACTATACACCTAAAATGATCAAATTTTATTGTATATGTATTTGACACAATAAACAAAACCTGGGCAACAAAAGAAATTGGAGAAGAACAAAATAGTTTGTAATTTGAGGGTAATTTTCAAAGTGAGACTAAAGTCCAACTCTTTTCTAACCAAATCACTTAGTGATTACTTAGTAACTTAATTTCTAAAAATAAATGTAAGATAAGCAAAAGAAAGGAAATACAGAAAAATGAAGTAGAACCAAAAATATATAGAAAATTAATGAAATCAGAGACTAATTCTTTAAGAATAATTGATAAAACTCTAGCCAGAAAAATCTAGTAAGGGTGCTCGCATGCATGTGCGTGCACGCGCACACACACACACACACACACACAAAATCAGGAACTAGAAAGGTGGGACCACAGAGTCCACAGGCATCACAAAGACAAAGGGGCATATTATAAAACCTCTATGCCAAAAACTGTAACAAATTAGATTAAATGACAATTCAAATATACAAATTATAGAAATGCACTGATTAACCCAAAAAGCCCTACATCTAGTGAAAAATTATAGTTAAAAACTTTCTCACAAAGAAAACCCAAGGCCCATGTAGTTTCTTTCACAGATTCTACCCAACATTTAGGGAAAAAAAAATACTGCCTACCAAATCTACACAAACTCTTCCACAAGACTGAAAGCAAGGCCTATCTCCCAATTCATTCTAATACCAAAATCAGGCAATGAAATTACAAGGAAACTACAGAAAGTACTCTCCATTATCAGAGAAATTTTTAAAAAATTAATATGTCAATCCAATAATTTATAAGAAAATATAAACTTTCTTGCTCAAGCATGGTACACCATGGGAATGTAAGGGTGGTTAAACATTTTTTTAAAAAATCAATGTAATCTGCAATATTGAAAGAGTATTGAAAATCAATATGATCATCTCAACAGATTCAGAAAATGCATTTGACAAAAGTTTATACAGGAAAAATTATTGAGAAAGTAGGGTAGAATTTCCTCAAGATGATAAAAGGCATCTATAGAAATTCTAATAGCTAATTAGCAGCTAATATATACCTAATAATGTAAGACTGAACATCTTACCTGGATTAGTCATATGTAATACATTGTCAATGAACAATTTGAACTTTTAATCATTTATAATAGCACCAGTGTGATATTGGAATAAGGTCTGAAAAAACATGTCTATAAACAAAGAACAGAAAATTCATACATATATGGTTGATTTTGATTAAACACAAAGGCAAACTAAACAGCGAAAGAATAGGCTTTTCGATGAATAGTGCTGAAACAATTACATGCTCTCACTTTTTTTAAAAAACCTCTATCATATACCTAGCACCATGTATAAAACTGACTTTTCCAACAACAAAAGCATGACAACACTCATGCACATGCACACACACACAGCTGAACTGGATTTCATTTTTAAAAAACTTCTGATCTGAAGACATTGTTAAGGAAAAAATACCACAAACCGGTAGAAAATATTTACAAATCATAATTTTGACTAAGAACGCATATCCAGAATATGTAAAGACCACTCGAAACTCATTAAATAAGAAATCTTTACCATAAATAAATGAATGAAAATTATAATGCTTCAAAGAATTTATAAGAAAATGTCAAATATGTAAAATGATGCTTAACATCATTAATCATTGAGTAAATATAAATTAAAACCACAGTGAGATCAAACCTCCACACCTACTAGAATGGTGAAAATTCTTAAGGGATAGTAACAGCTGCCAGAAAAGATACATAGGAACTATAATTTTTGTAAGGATGTCTATTGGGGATGCCAACTAGAACAGCAGTCTGGTAATTTTCCATAAAGTTAATACACTTATCATACAATTCAGCAATCTTCATTTACCAACAGAGAGTATATGTCCACATAAATACTTCTGCATGAATTCTAACAGCTTTATTGTGAATAAACAAAAAATTGAAACAACACAAATATCCTTCAACTTGAGAATGGATAAACTATGATACTTCAAAAAGTAAAATTACTGGGAGACACTAAAATATAACAACCAAAATTATTGACTCTTAACAAAATGAATAACTCTCAAATGCATAATCCAAGGCAAACAGGCCACAGTCAAGAGGTTACATATTATAAAATTCCATACATGTGGCAATCTATAGGGCTAGCACATTGTTCAGTGAGTTTCAAGGGTAGGAAAATGTCCTTCCTATGAAAGGACACCAAGAAATTTTAAGTGATGGAATTATAAGTGATTTTATGTGGGAGAAGAATAAAACATATCTTGATTTTTGTTATTATTACACAAATTATGAGTTAGTAGTGACTCAGAATAGTATGTTAAAATTATATAAATTATACCTAAATGAAAAAAAATTTTAACTGAAAGAATAATATGTGAAGCAAACTGAAACAATACATGATTTTGACCTAAGTGAAAGCATATAAGAAAGACAATTTTTTTTACCTACATAATTAAGACATTCCTCCATAAGTAACAGAACTTTATTCACACAGGAGTCTATATTTCCACAAAGAGTTTATCACCCTGTACAATTCTGCAGTGAATAAATATACAAATTGTCATATACTGTTCGGTTTTTCAGGTTTTAGAACAAAGATAAAACACTTTATTACAGTTGCAGATTATATGCAGAATCTTTCCATCTCATCTATTCTTAGTTTAAACTATATTTTGTATGTGAATTATAAAATGGTACCCTGTTCTCAAGGTACTTCACTACAAGAACTAGTTGATCTGTAATATGTACATAATGGCAAACTCTGGAGTTGACCACATTAACAGTGGCCCTGAATATATTAGCCCAAGAAATAGGAGAAAAGAGGAAGGATTGCTGAAGATGCACATTTGCCTAATGTAGAATCAAAATATATCTCTATGGTTATTATAGCAAGAAAAGAGATATAAGTTTAGCATTTAAAATTATAATAGTAAGCCAAGTGAAGAATATATATTTGACTAAAATTTGGTCATTAGAGAGAAGGTGAGTATCCACTATATATGAGCTATCTTTCTTTCACAGTTGGAAGTGGTATTAGATTTTTTATTTCATGTCATTTAATTATATGTTTAGATTATTTTTACAATCAATTAAAATGATTGTGCCACCCATTCTTATTTAAAATACTGGAGAAACCAAGGGTAGAAGGAACTTGATTCAACATTATAAAGGCTATATACAACAAAGCCAACATCATACTGAATGAAGAAAAACTGAAAGCACTTCCTCTAAAGTCACGAACAAGACAAGGTTGTTCACTCTTAACCACTTCTATTTAATATAATTCTCGAAACTCTAGCCAGAGCAATCAGACAAGAGACGGAAATTAAAGGCATACAAATAGGCAAAGAAGTCAAATTATCTGTTTGCTGATGGCATGACCCTATATCCAAAAGATATAAAAAAATTCTCTCAGAAGACTTCTAGAGCTGATAAATGAATTCAGCAAAGTAGCAGGAAACAAGATTAACACTCATTAATAGCTTCCCTATATTCCAACAGTGACTCTGCTGAGAAATCAGGAAAAACTATCCCTTTCATGATAACATTAAGAAAAAAAAACCTTGGGAATTAATCTAATTAAGTGAAAGGTCTCTACAATGAAAACTGTAGAAGACTGTAGAAAGAAATTGAAGACACTAGAAGATGGAAAGACCTCCCATGTTCTTAAATAGGTAGAATTAACATTGTCAAAATGGCCATACTACCAAAAAGTGTAATACAGATTCAATGTAATCCCCACCAAAATACCTAGGAAATTCTTTATAGAACTAGAAAAAATAGTCCTTTAAATCATTTGGAAGAATAAAAGACCCAGAATAGCCAAAGAAATTCTGAGTAAAAAAAGTGACACAGCAAACATCAAAATCCCTGATTTCAAATTATACTTTAGAGCTACAGTAGAAAACCAGCAGGGTATTGGCATCAAAATAGGCATGAGGACCAAATGGAATAGAAAACAGAGACAAACACACATATGTACAGTCATCTGATCCTTGACAAAGTACTAAAAATATTTGTGGAGGAAAGGCAGCCTTTTTAACACATGGTGCTGGGAAAACTGGTTAGCCTTGAATAGAAGAGTGAAATTAGATCCTTATCTCTCATTCTGCATAAAAAACAAATCAAAATGGATCGAAGACTCAAGAATTAGACCAGAAACACTGCAACTAATAGAAGAAAACAAAGGGTCACCACTCCATCGTAGGATGCTGGCACCAACTTCCTAAACAAGACCAAAACTCAACAAGTGGAATGCCATCACATTCAAAAGCTTCTGTACAGCAAAGGAAACAATTAAGAATGTGAAAAGAGAACCTACAGAGTGGGGAAAAAAACTTTGCCAGCTGATCCTCTGACAGGGAATATATATATATATAATAAATATATTAATATATATTAATTAATATATTTATTATATATTAAATATATATTTAATATAATTATATAATATAAATCTATATTTATATTATATATAATATAAAGGGATATGTTAATTATATGTTATTATATTTATAATACATATATTTATAATATATTTATAATATTTTATATATATAATATATATTATAAAGAACCCAAAAAATTCAATGCCAAAGTCCACTAACCCAATCTGTAACTGGGCCAAAGAACTAAACACATTTCTCAAAATAATAAACAAATGACCAAAAAGATATGAAAGCATGTTCAACATTTCTAGCAAGCATGGAAATGCAAATCAAAACTACAACAAGATTTCATCTCATTGTAATCCGAATGCCAATTCTCAAGAACACAATAATAAATGCTGGTGAGAATATGAGGGGAAAGTACACCAATATGTTGTTGGTGTGACTGCAAATTAATACCAGGACTCTGGAAAACTAGGAATGGAAACCCCATGTGAGACAGCTATCTCACTCCTATGTATTTATCCAAAAGAACTAAAATCAGCATACTACAATGATGTTTACAGCAGCACAGTTCACAATAGCCAAATTACCTAGATGCCTATCGATACATGAATGGATCATGAAAACGTGGTATATACACACAACGGAGTTTACTCAGTCATAAAGAATGAAATAACAGAATTTGCTGATAAGTGGATGGAAATGGAGAATTTCCATCAGCCAGATAGAGAAAAATCAAGGGTTATTTGTTTTCTCTCATATGTAGAGGCTAGAGCAAATAAGGGAAAGAAGGCTGTGTAGATGGGGGATCAGATATTATAAATGTATAGGGAAGATCACTGGAGTAAAACGTAGAGGAGGGAGAAGGGAGGAAATATAGATTTTATTTAACAAAATGTTATGTGCATATATAAGGTACCACAGGGAATTTCCCCTCTATGCATATGTAGAAAGTAGTAGTTAAAAAATAAAGGAGCAAAATGAAGATCAGTATATAGAGGAAGAATATGGGGTGGGAGAACAGGGGGAAAGGAGGGAGGAATGGAGATCAAAAGCCAAATTCCTTGTATGATTTTTGTCTAAAGGAATCCAACTACTCTGTATAACTATAATGTTTTAATAAAAAGTAATGATGCTGCATATTTATGAACAAATGTATATGTATATTATGTTATAATTTTATAAAAGCTAAACCAAATACTTTCTTTCATTTCCATGTTATGGAATTATAAGTCATTTTAGCTTTTGCCTATTTTTAATTTTCCAAACTAGTCTTATATTACTTTTTCATGCTATCAAATTTTACAAGTAAATATTAAAATGCCACCATCAAAAGTTGAGTGCTAAAACTCATTGTAAGACACTGATAATAAACTTTACCAACCATCTCCTCTAAGTTATTTTTCCATTTCTGGCCAACAGAACTGTACCTAGCATATTGCCAATTAATGACCTATGACCAGTTTACCAGTGCAATTTCCAGTACACACACCTAGTGCATAATGTCAGGAAAAGGTTAAAGGATTTCCTTGTGTAAAGTCTATGTACAAAATGAATTTCTTCTTAGTGGGATTAGGTCACACACTGCCAGGTAATGTTATTATTCTGTATGGATATGCTATTCCCAGGACACAGTATAAGCTATTGCATTTGTTTTTGACACACACACACAAAAAATAATACAGGATAACCAGACTGTCAGCCCCCTATAAAGAAACCTAATATTCATAATTGATTAATCTGTTTTCCAGAGTACCCACGCATGGCGTTTTTCATAAAGAAGCCCTTAACTAATTCGGTTAAGCAGTAAAACCAAGCCCAAACCATCTGCTGGGTATTTACTTAAAAAAAAAAAAAAAAAAAAAAAAAGGTTTACATTTATGTGTCTTTTGCAGCTCAGAAGCATCTCTCAAGGACCCAAGAGCCATTCTTAAGACTGCAACCATTGAAAGAACATGACTTCTGCCTCCAAGACTCCATGGGAGGACAAAATCCTAACACAATTACCAGCCACCACAGCTGGCTTGGTCCCATTTATAGGAACCAACACTTTGTATGCATTACTTCCCAGACTGAACCCTTAGAGGCCCCCTTACTTTTAGTTGGCTTTAAAAATAGCTAATTCTGGAGGTGAAAGAGCTGAGCTATATCATTACTCTCCTACTAACCTGACTATAGAAAACACTTCTGATGTGAGGTTATGATGGTAATGGTTGCCCTAGGTTACTTTTCAGGGATTTGAAGGCCATTTTGTCAAAACCAGAAACTGCACTTGGGCCTCTGCCATGTCCAGTGGGTGACTTTTTGACATCAGCAGTCTAAAAACTCCGCCATCACATCATGCTAACATAGCCCTTTTCTAAACATACATCCCAGGAGAGACTGCCAGCATGGGAGAATAGCTGGACCACCACAGGGCCAGACCCTGTGCAGGGTGGAATCCTCCCGGTGCACTGCAGAGACCCCACCCTCCTTCCCATCCAAGCCCCTAAGAATGCACAGTCCTGCGCCTAGCGCCTGTCTTGCTGCACGAGTCATGCTGTGGTGACATGAGCCCAAGTGACTCACATAAGCAGCTGCCAGGTGGCTCCCGACGACGGCCTAGAACATTAAGTGGAAGCAGCAGGGAGATTGGTCTATGTAGGCAGGGACAAGCTGAAGTCACCCAGACATGACCATGGGGCCACAGTGGAGCCCTGCTAGAGCCTCCCACAGTAACACAGCCCTCATGGGTCTGTCTGCTCAGTAGTGCTAGGAGATTCGGAGAGCAGGAGCCTGCTCGTGCTGTGAAAATAAAACCATGGAAACTCAGAAAATGGGCAAGAATCACTCTGAGTCCACCCTCACGTTGTGGATCAGAGAGAAGGAAAAGCAGGAGAAAGACTCTCAAAGACCTAGCAACCAGGTTTATCTCTTGATTTTACTTGGAGATGGAAGAAAGATCTCCCCTTTTGGAGGGTCCTAAGCAGGAAGATAATCAGTGGTTACTGAGGACAAAGTGGTCACCTAAAAACTATTTTCCTTCATGAAGAGAAGACTCTCCCCTGACTCTATCCAATATTAACAGACTCCTTCTTATCTGTATACCACAATGGAAGTCTGTGACAGGCTTTTTGGTTTCTAAAATAAAATCAGTGTGACAATGATCTGAAACTCTTGTCCTCTACCTATGGAATCTAATACTAAATTAAAGAGTGATCATAAATTTAAAGACACATGTGTGAGCCACCACTGGGGGAGAAGGCAGGCCTCTGGTCCTGGCAGGCAGGAAACCCACAAACAGACCTGCACTACCTAGCCCAGCTACCACACCACAGGCCTCCAGGCCAACAGGTGCACCCAGGACACACCAGAGTCGATACAACCAGCCCAGCTGCTGCTGTATAGGCCCCCAAGCTTCTGGTCCTACGCCATCAGTCATGCCCAGGACACCCCAGAGGACCAGGCACAGAGCATACTGGCCAGGTCCAGATATTTTGGGACCTACTCCCCTGCAAAGGATCCTGGATCCCATAGCAACATGGATGCAGGAGTATTCCGACCAGCCCTATGCCACTTAGAACCCAGGACTCAATGACATGCCCCTGCTGCTGCACTTCTACAATCCAGTGGGCTTCCCCACACCCCCAACAGATTCCAGATCTATGCCCTGGAGCCTGGATCCTAAAGATGAAGCAAAATAAGGGTCCAGGCAGAAGGTGGTCATCACAGGAGTGACTGACTCAACCCTTAGACCTGCAAGGAAGAAGCACCTGGAGACCTGACTTTACTCATCACATGGAACCTCAATTTAAAGATCCAGAGAAATGCTTCAAAAATGAGGAATCAAACTACAAAAGGTTCAACTCAAACCCACAACTTCCCTACCAAGGAGCACACAAACAGGAAGCGGGATGAAAACCAAACAATAATAAATAAATAAATAAACAATCTGATTACTAAAATGAACAATGAGCTAAAAAAAGGTTTGATGAAGGGACTAAGTGACAAAACTCAAGATGAGAAATTATAAAAGAATTAGACATACTTAAAAAGGAAGTAATGGAGCTAAAATCTGCAGACAATCACATCAGAGAAATGATGGAAGATTACAACAATAAATTAACTTCTATAGAAAACAGAGCCTCAGCTCTTGAAGAAAGAACTTCTGACAATAAAGATAGGCTGAGCAAGCCTGAGTGCATGAATGATAAAAAAGAAAACTCACAGAACATGACCAGAATTTTCAAAATGTCTGGGACAAAATTAGAATATAAGAGTAATGGCAACAGAAGAAATTGAAATACAAATTAATGGCACAAAAAACATTCTCAATGAAATCGTTGCAGAAAAATTTTCCCATGTTAGAACAGAGTCAGATATGCTCATCCTGGAAGCATATAGGACACCCAAGAGGCCATATGAAATGAGAAGCTCACCAAGACACATCATATTCAAAATATATAACAGGGAAATCAAGGAAAGAATATTAAGAGTTGCAAGAGAGAAATGCCAAATCAGACTCAGAGGCAAACCAGTAAGAATCACATCTGACTTTCACCTCAGACCCTAGAAGCAAAACATCCTAGGAGATATTTTAAACTGTGAATGACCACAATCTGTAGCCAAGGATATTATACCCAACTTCAAATTTGATGAGAAAATAAGAACATTTCATGATAAGATCAATATTGCCACATTAATTAACAGAGCCATCATTATAAACAATTCTCAAAGATAAACTCCAGATAGAACAAGTAATCCTCAAAACCCTTAAACAGAAGAAAGTCAGTAAAAGTACATGCTATTTAAAGATAACCAAGAGTGGTTTCAAGATGGCAATTTGAAGACAGATGGCTTCCCCAGCAGCTCCGAGACTGGACAGAAAATCCCCAGTTCATTTCCAGTATTTTGGGGTGCATTTGGGTGATTGGCATCTTCAAAACCCCAGTCCTAATTTGCTCAGTGGATTTGAGGAGCAGAGACTTGGGAGAAACGGGAGGTTTTTTATTGTTTTGCATCCGGGCTGGGACGAGGAGAGCAGCCACCCTAGTTTACATTCCACCTGGGAGTGGGGGAGGATTCTAGCAGTCAGCAAACTCATCCCCATGGAGAAGCCGCTGTGCTTTAAATATAGCACTATTGTGGGCTTTGTTTACCTTCCACTGGCCTGTGGCTGGATGGCAAGTAGCTGGCAGCGAGAGGGCCAGCAAGAATGGTGGAACTGAACAGAACGTGGAGGAAAAAAATGGGATTTTTATCCATACTGCCAGAGACGCAAAAGTGCGGCTTTTTTAAATTACAGTCCACCAGCAGGAGGGCTGCAAGCAACAGCAAACAAGGCCATGAGTGGCTGCAGCAAAAAGGGCTGCAAGCAGCCATGACTGCCAATGTAGAGCTGAACAGATGCAGCGACCTCATCAGTGCGCCGATCCTGTGCCTTATAAAAACAGCATCAGGCGAGAGCATTTGCAGACACCCGCCAAGCTCATACACTGCAGGGGATGAGAGCTGTGCTGGGAAGCGGCCCACTGAGGTGCTCAGTGGAACCCGCGGCTGGGCAGGAAAGCCGGGCCACCATTCTGAGCCCCAGGAGACAGCTCTCTCTGGCTTTTTAGAGCAGCCTATGAAAACTGCATCAGGAAATCACCACAGGCTTCAGTCTCATCCAGGAAGAGAAGGCCTTGGCCAGGCCCAGGCACCACCCTTCTTAGGTGGTCTTCAGTTTGTGGAATAAAGGGGAGCAATTCCCTGCACTGTCCACTCCCCCCAGCCAGAAGGATCATGTGACAAGTTAAAGGCTCTGAGTCTTCTGCCACAAGAGACAGTGTATGCATCTCCCAGCAGAGGGAGAATAAAAATCAGCTAGGCTCCCTACTCATTAAGTCTTCTGGCTTCAGCTCCCCTGAGAAGCTGACAAACTGCAGGGCTTTCCAGAATCAGTCCTCTTCACTGGAAGCTCCTCCTAGAAATCCCAGGAGTCTGAAGACACCCCAGGCCTCTTTTTGAGATCACATAACCACAGACTGAGAGACATTCATATCAAAACCCACAAGCAATGTGAACATCTCCTCCTAAAGGTCCCAAAGACACCCTTACTGTCTTTAATCCCAAGGATTCATTGAGAATTTTTTACTTTTTATCTGATTTTGCATACGCATATACATTTCTTTTCTTTCTTTCTTGCCTTCTGTTTATCTCTTGTTCTGTTTTATCGGTTCATGGACATATAAAAATATTAGCTATTTTTTTCTTTTGTTTTCTGGGTTTTTTACCTCTAGTTTTTTATTTTTTACTTTCTCTTTTTTATGTTCCTTTTTGTTTAATTTTTGTGTTTGTGCATTTGTTCATTTCCTTGTCCTCCCTCCTGAAAAAAGATTTTAGTCAGCACATTTAGTATCGGAAGTATACTGTGTTTGATCTCATTTTACCTGCATGTGCTTCTACCCTTATGCAATCTCCCAAAATCTTATTAATATCTCTTTTACCCCTCC
>PVKS010020488.1:0-36747 GCA_004027875.1 Aplodontia rufa | reverse complement strand
GTATTGTACTGGTCTTGTCTCTTTCTGTAATTGGTGAGGGACTGTTTTCCTCCCAGACTTTCCCACCGGGCACACCTAGGTGCACTATGGTTGGTGCTCAGTAAAGATGAATGAATGAATACAGTCACACAGAAGAGATTAAAAAACAAAACACAGATGCCAATTCTTCTTTAGGTAGGTGGGGTCAGCAGGTAGCCAGTGTACAATGCATTACACCAAGCCTTGAGCTCTCCCCAACAGTTCCATGAGTTTAGTGGGGATTCTTCTACTTCACAGAGTATAAACTAGAATCTTAAAAAGGAGACATCCATTTCAATTTCACTCAAAATTTCAGGGCTGGGGCTGTGGCTCAGTGGTATTGTGCTTGCCTGGCATGCATGGACCTGGGTTCACACCCCAGTGCCACATACATTTTATTTGGCCTTTGTGGAAAAACAAAGGCCAGATGAAAAAAACTAAATAAAGTTGATTCTTTCTCTCACTCTAAATAAGAAAACAAAACTACAGGATCTACAATCCCAGTTTGCAGTTTTTGAGGCACTAGATCTCCCCTTGCTCGTTGTGAAAAAAACCTCACCGATTCAGCTCTCCAGTATACAGACATTGTTTAGTCAACTTCAACAGGTGCCCCCAATGCAATGCTTGGTCCCAAGGTCCAAACTGCGGGCGCGCAGCATCAACACTGAGAAGGCCCTCAATAAATGATGAATAGCCGGCCACGCACGAAGTTTAGTCTCACCACACACGTCGGTGTCAGGACACACAAGTCATTCACAACGTGGTCCAACACAAGCCTGACACAAAGAACCCACAATAACTGCGCAGGCACACAAACACAACTAGGCCCACGATGTTAGAAGACGCTCTAACATTCACGATTCAACAAATGGCTCCAGACAAAATACACCCGCCACACGGAAAGTGTGCTGACACAAGCCCCAGAAAAATGCCAGGCCAGGAACACAGTCAGGAACCCACACTTCCGGAAGCCACGTGGCCCAACCCACAGAACCCGCGGGGCCTTCGGAGTCGGGCACCGAGTCCACCCAGCCGCCCGTCACTCACTGTGGGTGATGGTCACGCTGAGCTCGGTTGCCGCCATTTCCTCAGTTCCGGTCGCCAGTTCTGTCAAGGCAACCTCCTCCCTCGGGGCCACCTCCTCCGTCCGGGCCACCTCCTCCGTCCGAGTCACCTCCTCCGTCCGGGTCACCTCCTTGTCCCGGGACTCTTCTGCGGCCTGCGGCTCCTCCTCGCTTCGGGTCACCTTCTCTCTCCGGGCCACCTTCTCTCGCCGGGTCACCTTCTCGCTCCGGGACACTTTCTCGCTCCGGGTCGAGCGGGGACGGACCTTCTTCACCCGCGGCCTGCGAGCGCCGGCGGCGGCGGCGCCCCTGGTGGATCTGTCATTCCCGCTGGCTGCACTTCGGACAGATGGACGATGAGAGGGAGGCGGACCGCGCTCGGCCCGGGGCTCGGACTGGCGCGACTCCCCGCCTGGCCGAGGGGCGCGCCGCCGGGGGCCTAGGCGCCCCCGGTCGCCTCGCGGTCTCCGCGCGCCGCCCCGCTCCGCCAGGCCCGCGCTTGTTGACAGCCCAGCGGTGGAAGCTGAGCGCCACGTCCCGCAACCTGGCCCGGCTACTCCCAGCCCCGCCCCGGCCTCCTTGCCACGCCCTCGGGGCTGGCCCCACTCCTGCCCCGCCCTATCTGTTAAAGCCTCCCCTAGGCCCCACCCACTCAGCCAAGTTCCCGCCTCGCTCATTTGAAGTCCCGCCCACTCCCTCCACTGAGGCCCCGCCTCCTGCAGTTTCCCTCCCCACCGCTCCCAATGCTCTGCGCTCTTTCCCTGGAAGGCGGAGTTGAAAACCCGGAAAAAAGAGTCAGGAAACGCCAGTGAGCACACTGCGCTTGCGCATGGGGGGCCGGAAATCGAAGCGGGCGTGACTCTGCTTCCGTTCTTGGTTTTCCTCCAGTGTTTGGGTTTCTTCGCGGCCGTCCAAGATGAACCGATTCTTCGGAAAAGCGAAACCCAAGGCTCCGCCGCCCAGCCTGACTGACTGCATTGGCACGGTGGGCACTTGATCATGCATAAGTAGTCTTAGAACCTTTGACGTTCCCGTCCCCGCCCATCCCCGACCCTGGCTTCTACTCCACCCTATTACCAGAGCCAGGCCCATTACACCTCGGCCCTTTTCTTACCCACTGCTGCCCTTCAAACCTCTTTCCCAAGTCATTCCTGACGCCACAAACCAGGGACGTGGTAGTCCCATCACTACTTCATCCCATCCTGATACCACTTCCCTGCCCACTCGCTCTTGCCTTGGTTCCTTTATCTCAACCTACACCTTTTTTACCTCGTCCAGGGCGATCTTTTACCCCTTTTCCATCTTTCATCCATCACTCATGTCAGGGGACTTTTTTTCTGCTGATAAATCAACAAGTCTGTACCTCAGGCCTGGATCTCAGTAACAGAAAATTCAGAACCCTGGTCCCCTCAGATTAGGGCAGCACCCCCGACCTAGGAGTGGCATTAGATCTAGTCTCAGCCGGTGTCCATTGGACACTGGCTTATTTCATGCACTTCCTTATTGAGCCCCCAGCCTGACTAATCTGATTCCAGGGAAAGCTCAGTTCAGCTCAGTGATTCTCAAATTGTTGGGACCTGGTATATATCAGAACGGAGGGTGTTGGAGTATCTTATAAAAACCCCCAGTGTTTCTGACTGGGAATCTTCCCCTGCCAAGTGAACCACCATTTCTACCCCTCACCATATGCTTGCCTTTGTTTTTCTTTTTCATATTTCTTCAGCCCTATCCTGTGTAAGTATATTGCAATAACTACCACTGCATTTGATTTTTTCCCTCAAGGTTGACAGCAGGGCAGAATCCATTGACAAGAAGATTTCGCGATTGGATGCTGAGCTAGTAAAGTATAAGGATCAAATCAAAAAGATGAGAGAGGGTCCTGCAAAGGTAAGGTAGTTGGGGACTGCCACAGCAGGTACTGTGACAGCCTAATTAGAGCATCTGTAGAAATAGGGCCAGGTGAAGGATACAGAAGAGATGTTTATGGTCTAGTAACGAGAATACACATGTGAAGGTATATAGTTTAGGAAGGAGAATTTGCAGCTAGATAAGAGGAAGGCTAGCATTTGATCTAGTGGAGAGATGTTGATTAACATATAAGTGGGAATTCTACTGTATTCCACTGACCCATGCTGAGGATCAGTGAGTCACAGGACAGATCAGGGTAGATAGGTATAATAGTCTGATTAAGGAATAGCATGCTGGGAAAAAAAAGGACAGAACTAGGTGTATGGGACCAATATTCTTTTTTGGGGGGAGGGGGGCAATACCAGGGATTAAAGCCAGGGGTATTTTACCACCACAGACCCACATCCCCAGCCCTTTTTATATTTTATTTCAAGACAGGGTCTTGCTAAGTTACTGAGGCTGGCTTTGAACTCACAATTCCTCCTCAGCCTGCCTAGTTGCTGGGATCACAGGTGTGCAGTGCACCAGTGCTCTAACACTATCACTATTACTACCTACTACCTGTGACCTGGATAAAGTCACTTGTTTTCTGCTTCTGTTTGGTAGGAACACAGAATATTGTATTCTATGGATGTAGAACTATCTTGTTTTTCTAGTCCCATAACTTATTAACTAGGTGAGCTAGGGAATTGCTGAACCTCAGTTTTGCCATCTGTAAAGTTGGGATAATAATATTTTATTGTGTGTGAGAATTGAATGAGATAATTAATATGACTAGAACATACTAGTACTTTTTTTTAAAGAGAGAATCAGTTTTATTTAGTTTTTCATGTGACCTTCATTTCTCCTACACAAAATTGTGTATGTGGTGCTGGGGTCCTTGCACATACCAAGCAAGCACTGTAACTGCTGAGCCACCGCTCTGGTCCCAACATACTAGTACTTAATAAATGTTAGGTACTGTTCTTCCGTAAAGTAATGTCTGCTTTTCCTTCTTCATTGGAGGAGACAAGTAAAATGATAAATGGAACAGTATAGAAAGGGAAGGTTTTTTCCAGCCACCTTAGTTGATGGTGTGGAATAAAGAGCAGAGTCAGAAAAGCTCATCTAGATTTGAGATGAAAGCCCTAGCCAAGTAGGTAGTCATGAGAATAACATAAAAGGAATTAGTTTGAGAGTGAATTTGAAAATCAGAACTGATGACTACCTGAGGAGACAACAGAGGGGAAAGATAAGGTTGATTTAGCAGTTCTCAACCTGAAGAAGTGAGAGGTTGGTGACTCTACTTTTGTTTTCTTTGGTACTGGAGACTGAACCCAGGGACTTTACCACTGAGCTATGTATGTCCCCAGCCCTTTTTATTTTATATATATATATATATTTTTTTTTTTAAGAGAGAGGGACAGTGAGAGAGATAGAGAAAGAGAGAAACAATTTTATTTAATTTTTCACATGGCTTTCATTGCTCCAACACTCAGTTGTGTATGTGGTGCTGGGGTTTGAACCCGGGTCCTCGTGCTTGCCAGGCAAGCGCCGAAACCACTGAGCTGCCACTCCAGCCCCAAAGGTTTTTTTGTTGTTGTTGTTGTTTTAGGCTTTTTTTTTTTTTTTGGGCTGGGTTTATTATTTGTTTTTTTGGAACTGGGAGTCGAATCCAGGACGTTGCAAATGCTGTGCAAGCGCTTTGCCACTGAGCTACATCCCAGCCCCCTTTTTATTTTTTATTTTGAGACAGGGTCTGATATTGTTGCTTAGGTCCTTGCTAAGTTGCTGAGGCTGGCCTTGAACTTGTGATCCTTCTGCCTCAGCCTCCCAAATTGCTGAGATTATAGGCTGGCAGCACCACACCTGGCTGGTGGTTCTACCGTTATTTCCAAGTTCAGTTAAGATTGAGGAGTTTGGGCATGTTCAGTTTAAATTGATAATAGGATGTCCACGTGGGGAGTCTCCCTAAGGCAACTGGATATACACAATGGGGCTGGGATTGTAGCTCAGTTGTATAGCACTTGCCTAGCATGCACCAGGCCCTTAGTTCAGTCCCTCTTACTGCCCAAAATAAGGGAACTGTTAGAGTTGGAGTTTGAGATAATATACATTAGGGAAAGGGAAAGTATTTCAGGATACTGAGATGTTGGATGCAAAGACAGGAGCAAAGACTTGAAGACTGAATAATAGCAGTGCTTGGGAGTGGAAGAACAATCTAGGAGCCAGTATGTCCTGGTGGTGGATATTAATCCAGGGCCTCCAGCATGCTAGGCAAGCTGTCTGCCACTGAGCTGCATCCCCAACCCTTTGGCAATATCTTTTTACCATATGTATGTTTTCCACTTTCTTTTTATTAAATCTGTTTTTCTCCTTAGAATATGGTCAAGCAGAAAGCCTTGCGGGTTTTAAAGCAAAAGCGGATGTAAGTTATGTACATAAATAATCTTCTCTTTAGCAGATTTAATCAAAAGGAAAATGGTCTTCCATTCCTTCAGGTTTTGTACAGTTTTCTAGACATTTCTGATTTAATCACAAGTTTTTATTGACATATGATGAGATACAATTAGCTAGGCTTTCCCCTTTACATGTTCAGCAACATCTATTGTAACTTGGTAACTTGGCCTAAATAAAACTTTTTGCTATGATAGAGAAGTTCCACATCTGTGTCCAGTACAGTAGCTGTTAGCGACATGTGGCTGTTGTGCACTTGAAATATGACCAGGCTAGTATGACTAAGGAATTGAAGTTTTAATTTTATTTAATTTTAATAATTTAGCTAATGACTACTAATTTGGACTGACCAGATCTGTAGACTTTGGTTCTATTGTTACTTAGTTAATATGCCTGTGTGTGTGTGTGTGTGTGTGTGTGTGTGTGTGTGTTTATTTTGTTTTGTTTATAAAGATAGGAATGCTGAGTATTTGTTCCCTCCCACCAGAATAGATTTAAGAGTCCTATTTTTTTTTTTCTTTTTTTTTAGGGGACTATGTCCCAGAATTTGAGCAGCAGCCAGATAGTATCTTTGGTGCTTACTGTGGATTGTTCAGCTGATAAAATTCTTTTCAGGGTTGTAGATGTCAGGCGTAATCAGCTAACAGGGAACCAGAAAAGTTTCTGATTTTTTTTTTTTTTTTTTTTTGGTAAGAGAAAAAGAATCAATTTTATTTAGTTTTTCATCTGGTTTTCATGCTTCCGCACTTAGTTGTGTATGTGATGCTAGGGTTCAAACCCAGGCCCTCACATACTAGGCAAGTGCTGTAACCACTAAGCCACTGCTCCAGCCCCAGTTTCTGATATCTTTACTTCCATTTTTTTATTTGTTTGGTACTGGGGATTGAACCTGTGGGTGCTTTACCACTGTGCTATAACCCTAGTTATTTATTTATTTATTTATTTTTAAGAGGAAAAAGAGAGAGAATGTTTTATTGAGTTTTTCATATGACTTTCATTGCTCTGACACTTAGTTGTGTACATGGATGTTGGGGTTTGAACACGTCTACTTGCACATGCCAGGCAAGCGCCGTTACTGCCTAGCCACTGCTCCAGCCCAGCCCTAGTTATTTTGATTTTTTATTTTGAGACAGGGTCTCAGTAAATTGCTGAGGGTCTCACTAAATTACTGAGGCTGGTCTGGTACTTGTGACTCTCCTGCCTCACTTCTCAAGTTGCTGGGATTATAGGTGTGCTGGTACCACACTTGACTTCCCCCTGCCCTTTTAATTTTGTTTATTTATTTATTCATTTTAAATAGACAGGGATATGTAGCAACATTAGATAAAGCAAATGTTAAGTAGAAAATAGTGTTATAACTAAAATACATGCAAAGGACTTATTTAGTATAAGGAATGATTTCTTCCTGAGAATTTCTGCCTAATTCACATTTACCATTCTTAATTGACTCTAAAAAAGGTATGAGCAGCAGCGGGACAACCTCGCCCAACAGTCCTTTAATATGGAACAAGCCAATTACACCATCCAGTCATTGAAGGACACCAAAACCACGGTAATATCAAAATACCTTTTTCATTATTTTATTGTTTAACTCTTGAGCTGTTGAGAGAGAGAGAGAGAGAATCAACTTTATTTTTTCATTTGGCCTTTGTTTCTCCAACACTTAGTTGTGTATGTAGTGCTGGGGTTCAAACCAGGGTCCTTGCACATGCCAGGCAAATGCTCCAACCACTGAGCCACCACTCTAGCTCCTCCCATGGTTTATTAAAGACAGTTTGAACAACATGACTTCTTAAGATGTTGGGTTTTCTTCTACTTTTTTTAGGTTGATGCTATGAAACTGGGAGTAAAGGAAATGAAGAAGGCATACAAGCAAGTGAAAATCGACCAGATTGAGGTGAGATAATATCCTAATTTCTGCAAGTATGTGCACTAGTTTTTCGAATCAAATGAATGTGTGCATGACGGGAAGAGTACAGAAGAGGGATTGAGATCTCAGGTTTGCCATTTTTCCAGTAGAGTAACTTTGAGAAAGGATACCAAGGTCTCAGTTTCCTCATTGTTGATGCAAAGGTTCTAATACTACATACAGTTATTATGCAGATGAAATACATGAGTAAGTATCTACACACACAATCCTTGGCACATAATAAGCACTCAGTAGTTACTTGTGACTCAATGAATTTCAGTTTGTGTCTTCAGTTGTAAAGTAGCAATGTTACTGCCTAAGTTCCAAAATTGTCACAAATTTTAAATGAGGAAATGTATATAAAGTGCTGAACACAATTTCTGAAATACAGTCAGTTCCCTTTAAGTAGTAATTCTCTTCACATTTTAATAATAAGTCATTAGTTCGTTAACATTAATATTTCTTTTTGGGGTTGAGTTTTATGCCCTAAGAACCTGACTGTACTCAAATGTCAGGGTAACAGTCCAGATGGTAAGAGGGATAGCAAGGAGAGTGACTGGTGATCTGAAAGAAGAAAGAGCCTTCTCTTCTGCACATATAGTAGTGTTCTTTACCTCTACCCTCTGATTAGATTGTCTCTTTCCTTTTATTCAGTGTTGTATCTACAGTGTCTAGAACAATGTCTGGCCATAGTTGGTGCCCAGAAAGTATTTGATGGTTGATGAGTGGATGAATAGGAGGCTGTTAAAGATAAAGCAGTACTGCCCGGTTCCAATAGTGTTTGAGTATTTACTATGTCCTAGGCATTTTACTGCCTTCACAGAGGTGTTCTCTAGCAGTGGCAGTCTTTCAGGGTGAAGGCATTCATTCCCTATCTTACTTCTTTCCAGCTGCCCTCTTTAGACTGCCTTTAACTATTTCCAACTGTCCACAGTCTCTGCTTACATGGAATTCAGCTTTATGATATTTTTCAGGAAATTCACTGAGAAAAATGTTCTGTATATGCTTGTCTTATTTGTATAAGACCATTTAGTAACAAAATATAAAATGCTATTTTATTTTCTACTCTCAGAGGTCCTTGTTTTAATTAAAACTATTTAATATGAACAAAAGAGAAACTTTGGTCAGTATAGTTTTTTTGGTCTTTCATCTGTGTTTGTCTTCAGTCTCCCTTACCTAGTTGTTCTTTTCCTGTCCCCTAATAGATTGCAAGCATGACTAGTAGAGAGCCCCTTTCACTCTTGGGGGAGTGTAAGTGTCTTTTGACTAGGCTATATATTTTGAATTTTTTTGATTTTTCGAAATTATTTCTAGAATTTTTTATTTTGCTTATGTGTGTGGGAGAGGAGTTAATTTTTATCCTTTTTATTTTTTAGTTTCTGCATATCAATGCATCAGTGTTCTTTATAGCTTAGTTATTTATATTTGCTATGTTGCACTTATTTTTTTGTGCTATTGATTTTTATCAATTTAAAGACAGGTTAAGTTGATAGATAATTCTTTGTGATGGGTTTTTTTCCTGTATCTATCCTAGAATGTTGCTGGAAATTCTCTCATAGATGCTTTGGGGAGACTTGAGATACATAATAGTGTAGTGTAAACATGACTTGATTAGCTTTTTCTATAGTGTTTTCATTCCTATTTATTTTTTGGTACTGGGAATTTAACACAGGGGCATTTTACCATTGAGCTACATTCTCAGTCCTTTTTATTTATTTACGTTTTATTGGAGACAGATTTTAGTAAGGTGCTGAGGTGGTCTCAAACGTGGTATCCTCTTGCCTCAGCCTCCCATGGAGCTGGAATGACAGCATGCACTACTTCACCTGCCTTCACTTCCTTCTAATTATTGTTTCAAACAGGGCTTCTCTGTGTAGCAGAGTGTTATACTATACTCTGTATAGTACAGCATGATATTTGGTGCTTATAAATAGAGAAAAAGCACAGCTTTTTCTTTAAAAAATTTTTTTCCTTCCATTTTACTTTCTATATTTTTCACTTTTTTTTAAAACAATTTTTATTTAGTTTCTCATGCAGCTTTTGTTGCTCCAAGACTTCATTGTGTACGTGGTGCTGGGGTTTGAACTCACATACTCGTGCATGCTGGGCAAGTGCTGCAACCGCCATGCCATCTAGCCACCTATTTTTCACTTTTATATGGAAAAAGAAATCAGGAAGCCATGAAGAAATTTTCAAGTGTGTTACATTGCTCTAGAAATTCTGAAAGATAAATAGTGCTTTGGCATTGACACTAGTGTGTTCCCATCTGTGGAATTCAGTATAAGAGCATATTGCTAACATAATAGAGACTGTGTAATATTAGGTGCTTAGTGTTTCCCAAGTATTGCAGTGAATCCCTACAATAAATCTATGAGATATGACTCTTAATAATATTTTTGGGGGGCTGGAGCGGTGACTGGGCAGTTACGGTGCTTTCCCAGGATGCTCGAGTACACAGGTTCAAACCCCAGCACCCATGTACACAACTAAGGGTCAGAGCAACAAAAGCCATGTGAAAAACTCAATAAAAATTGATTCTCTCTATGTCTCTCACTATCTTTCTCTCTTAAAAAAAATACCACTTTATGAATGAGGAAATAAATTGGCTTAGAGACATTATTTCTCATTAAGTAATGCAAAATATGAACTTTGATATTTCTGACTCCAGGGTCTATGTTTCTAACCATTTTATCTAAGCTACTCTTCATATGCTATGCTGCTTATCAGATTGGTTTCATGCTAATTCTGGCCTAGTAGTCGTCTCCCAGCTAAGTACAGGTAGATCATCACAGAGGGCTTATGCCCCCAGTCAATTTTTTTCACCATCCTGGTTTCAGATATCAAGCTTATCCTGATTTCATCTCTGTTTCCTTATCTGGGGTGGCCCAGTACAACTTTTTATATCACCCATTTTTTTTCTGCCTACATAGCATAGTCTGTTTTGGGCTGACTCAGGAAGAGTAATTTGCTTGATCAGTTGCTTTCTTTGAGGCTGTAGATGTGGCTCAGTGGTACAGTGCTTTCCTAGTGTACATGGGGCTCTGGGTTCAATACCCATGCTATGGGGGAGGAAAAAAATTACCTCCTTTTCTCATAAACTAGAGAAGTGTTAATAGTTTAGATGTTTCTTGATTTAATGTTTCAAGTGAAACTTTCTATAATAGTAGGGAGCTGATGAGCATTTTTTTTTTCTTTAAACCAAGGATTGAACCCAGGGGTGCTTAACCACTGAGTCACATCTCCAGTTCTTTTTATTTTTTATTTTGAGACAGGATCTTGCTGAGTTACCTAGGGCCTCACTAAATTGCTGAGACTGGCCTTGAATTTGTGCTCTTCATGCCTCAGCTTCCAGAGCTGCTGGGATTACAGGCATTAAGCTATTGCACCCGAATGAGGACTTTAGATTTCTATGAGGCACCTTTAAAAATCAGTTATAGGAAAACTAGATTGTTGGCTCGGTGGTTTCGGCACTTGCATCACATGCGCAGGAACGTGGCTTCAAACCCCAGCACCACGTACACAATGAAGTGTTGGAGCAACGAAAGGCAAATGAAAAACTAAATAAAATTGATTCTCTTTTTCTCTCACTGTCCCTCCTTCTCTTTGAAAAAAAAAATCAAGATCGCAAATTTGATTATTTTATTTTTTTTAAAGAGAGAGAAAGAAAGAATCAATTTTGTTTATTTTTTCATCTGGCCTTTGTTTCTCTCTGACACTTAGTTTTGTATATGGTGCTGGGGTTTAAACCTGAGTCCTCACACATGTCAGGCAAGCACTCCAACCTCTGAGCCACCCTCCAGCCTCTGATTCTTTCTTTCTTTCTTTCTTTCTTTCTTCTTTATTTTTTAGAAGTAGAGTGAGAGAGAGCGAGAGAGGAAAGAGAAAATCAACTTTATTTTTTCATTTATGTCTTTTTTCCTGACACTTAGTTATGTATGTGGTGCTGGGGTTTGAACCCAAGTCTTCACTCTTGCCAGGCAAGTAAGTACTCTACCACTTAGCCACTGCTGCAGCCCTGATTCTTTATTTTTAAGATCATATTTTACCACCAAACATAGAAAGGGGATTATAAGGTTTAATGACGTTCACTATTATTAGGGGAAATCTTTGGACTTGTGATTTTTAAATAATTCTTTTAAGCATGCTTTCTCACACTTTTTTTTTATTTTTTTAAAGAAAGAAGGAACAGTGAGAGAGAGAGAGAGACAGAGAGAATCAATTTTTATTTAGTTTTTCACATGGCCCTCGTTGCTCTGAGACTTAGTTGTGTACATGGTGCTGGGGTTTGAATTCACATACTTGCGCATGCCAGGCAAGCGCTATAACCACTGAGCCACCACTCCTTTCTCACACTTTTAATTAGAAGGGACATTCAGTGGACTAGGGGTATAGCTCTATGGTAGACAGTGTGTTTAGCTTGTATAAGCCCCTGGCTTCAATCTCTCAGCACTAATAAAAAATACGGAGAGGCATTCAGCAGTTAGTCAAACCTGTTCTTTAGAGTGTGTTGTCTAAAAGCAGTCACTAGTCAAGGACAGGTTAGGGAGGTGAACTAACAATTGTTGAGAACTGTTTATGTTAATGTACATTGTCTTTTCAAAAATTATTTCTTTCTAAGATTCAAAGGAGAATGTAGGGGAAAAGGATACCTAGAGGAAAATAATGAATAAAAACCCAGTTATATATATTTCCATAGGATTTACAAGACCAGCTAGAGGATATGATGGAAGATGCAAATGAAATCCAGGAAGCACTAAGTCGCAGCTATGGCACCCCAGAGTTAGATGAAGATGACCTAGAAGCAGGTAAGTTACAAGAGAAGTAGTATATACAGTGTTGGGAGCTGAAAGGAGTAACTGCCTTTCCATCAGGATCCCCCAAGAATTGGTTTATGTTACAGTCTCTGGGCAAAGAGCTTATGAGGCAGCTGCATCAGACTTGCATTTTCCATGAACACCACCAGGATGGAGAAACTCTGAGGGAAGGTCCAGGCTGTCAGTGTCCTCAACTTGACCTTTTGTGACTATTTTCCTTTTAATTTTGTTCTCCACATGCCAGTCACTGTGCTAGGTACTGGGGATTCAGTAATGAAGAAAACAAATGCTGTCTCTGCATTCATGAAGCTTCTCCTCTAGCAGTGGGAGAAATATAAACTGCCTACTTCTAGTAATCCATTAGTTGTAAGAGCATGAACTATTGGGAAGAAGGAGATACTGTGGGAACATGAAGCAGGGGAATCTAACCTAGTTACTAGGAAGTAACAGGCATGGGACTTAAAAGAATGAGAAGGGGTTAGCACAAAAAGGAAGGATTGTTGAGTGGCCTCAGGGGGAGGAGTCTAGATCCTGTTGTATAAAAGTTGAAACTGGATAGATTAAAGAACCACCCCACACTATGATTTTGTGCCATCATTTCCTTGTCACATTATTGCTTTTATTTTATTTTTTGGTTCCAGGGATTGAAACCAGAGGCACTTAACCACTGAGTCACAACCCCAGCCCATTTTTATTTTTTATTTTCAGAAAGGGTCTGGCCTGGGGATGTGGCTCAGTGGTAGAGTGCTTGTCTCACATGCACACACAAACACACACACACACACACACACACACACACCCCAAAAAAAAAAAAAAAAAGGAAGAAGAAAGAAAAAAAAGAGAGACAAAATGGGTCTCAAGTTGCTTAGGGACTCAGCCTCCTGAGCTGTTGGGATTATAGGTGTACACCACTGTCCTGGGCTCATTACTGCTTCTTTTTGTATGCATTCTTGCTCTATGTTCTGTTCTGTTCTTTTTCTTTTTCTTTCTTTTTTTGCCTAGACTTTTTCTTTTTCCGTTACATTCCTTTTTTTAAAAAATTTTTGTCTTAATTTTCCCTTGATGAATCTCCACCTACTATTGTTATTCCTTCAGGCTAACCAGGCATGCTAGTACATTCTTGTAATCCCAGAAATTTGGGAGGCTGGGGCAGGAGGATCTCAAGTTCAAGACTATTTTCAGGGCTGGAGCAGTGGCTCGGTGGTTACGGCGCTTGCCCGGCATGTGCAAGTACATGGGTTCAAACCCCAGCACCCACATACACAACTAAGTGTCCAAGCAATGAAAGCCATGTGAAAAACTCAATAAAAATTGATTCTCTCTCTCTCTCTCTCTCTCTTAAAAAAAAAAAAGACTATTCTCAGCAGCTTAGCAAAGGCCCTAAGAAACTTAGTGAGACCCTATCTCAAAATTAAAAAATAAAAAGGGCTGTGGATGGGCTCAGTGTTTAAACACCCCTGGTTTCAATCCCTGGTATACCCCAGTAACCCTTCAGAAAAAAAAAAAAATCTGACTATTTACTATAGATATTTTTGGGGCCTGATCTCATGTAATGATCACACAATATACAGCAATCTCATGCCTCCTTTCAGTACTTTGTTTTTTGTTTTTGTTTTTTTAAAGAGAGGGGACTGTGAGAGAGAGAGAAAATCAATTTTATTTAGTTTTTCATATGGCTTTCGTTGCTCTGAGACTTCACTGGGTGTGTGTTGCTGGGGTTTGAACTTGTGTACTTGCACATGCCGGGCAAGTGCCATAACCGCTGAGCAACTGCTCCAGCCCTCCTTTCAGTACTTTGTAATTGAGTCTGTCAATAAATGAGAGAGAATTTTTTTACATTTGGTATAGTTAGAATTTTCTTATTTGAATTGGCCAACTGATCCTAGAGTTTTCTCTTCAGGATGGGCGCTGTAAGACTCTGGAGAAATGGTTGTTTTATTTATTTATTATTTTTTCACTTTTCATAGATTTTACCCTTTCAGTTTCCTTGACACTTTTGTGGAATCTTCATTTTTTATTTTGTTTTCTTGAATTTTGGGGATTTTTTTATTGTTGGGGATTGAACCCAGGGCCTCATACATGCTAAGCATATTCTCTACCATTGAACTATACCCCTGATCCCCATGTTTTATTTTGAAAAAGAGAAAGTATTAAATTTTCATGTTATTACAAATAATATCACTAAATTTTTAACAGCTGGCTATTTTCTTGCTTACATTATCTTTTTAAATGTTGACTATTTTAATTTCAGAGTTGGATGCATTGGGTGATGAGCTTCTGGCTGATGAAGATAGTTCTTACTTGGATGAAGCAGCATCTGCTCCTGCAATTCCAGAGGGTGTTCCCACTGATACAAAAAACAAGGTGAAAGCCTTTTCTGCTTATAGTTCTATACAACATAGAAGAGGTTTTATGCCGATCAGTCTAGGAATCTAAAAGGTAGTCTTAAGTTAGAACAAGAATAAACAGTCCTGGGCATTATTTTGGGAACCCTTGAAAGCATACTTTTCCTAATTTAGACAATGAACAGGCTACGTAAATAGTGCCACTGAGGCCAGGAATGTTGCTGTACAGAGATAATGTCTATTATGCATATAATCACTGTTGTTGTGAGCTAGCACTGGGTACCACTTACAGGCTTTCGACTTTTGTTTATGTGTGGTGTTGGGGACTGAATCCAGAGCCTTGAGCATGCTAGGCAAGTGCTCTACTACAGGTACATTCCCAACCCAGGGTTTTTTTTGTTGTTGTTGTTTGTTTGTTTTATGGTTCTGGGGCTCAAACCCAGGGCCTTGCCAATGATAAGCAAGTGCTCTATCACTGAGCTACACTCTGACTCCATCCCAGATTGTAGACATTTCATAGTAACTCAGCAGCAGCACTTGCATGAGCCTTGCTGGACAGCAGTGTAAAATAAAGTCCCATGCCCCAGACATACTAGTTAATAGTGGGTAGAATTTTTAAACAAGGGATTAATAATGTAAATATAAAACAGTGTAAGCTGGCTGTAGTCATGCATACCTATAACCTAGCTACTCAGAAGGCAGGGTTGTGAGTTCAAGGGCCAGTCTGGACAGCATAGCAAGGCCTTGTCTCAAAAAATAATGTGAGGGGGCTGGAGCGGTGGCTTAGCAGTTCCGGTACTTGCCTGGCATGTGCAAGTATGCGGGTTCGAACCCCAGCACCATGTACACAGCAAAGTGCCCAAGCAACAAAGGCCACATGAAAAACTAAATAAAATTTGATTCTGTCGCTCTCTCTCTCTCTCACTATCCCTCTCTCTTAAAAAAAAAAAATAATGTGAAAGATTCTAATTCAACAAGCCAAAAAATCAGGCTGTCAGACACTATGACAGATCTTTATCTGTCTTCAACTTTTCTATTCCTTGCATGTGTAAGTTGCAGATAATTGCAAGTATTTAACATAATTATTGTGTAGAACAATTAAATTTATTCCTTACAAAGGATTTTGTAAACTCAGAACCCTATTTGAAGCTACACGGCTAACATTATTATAAATGGATTATTTTAATGTTTATAAAATCTTGTTTACTCCACCTTAGTTTCTTTTTTTTTTTTATAAGATTTTTTTTTTTAAAGAAGAGCGACAGTGAGAGAGAGAGAGAGAGAAAGAGAGAGTCAATTTTATTTAGTTTTTTATGTGGCCTTCAGTGCTCTGAGACTTCTTTGTGTACATGGTGCTGGGGTTTGAACCCGAGTCCTTGCGCATGCCAGGCAAGCACCATAATTGCTGAGCCACTGCTCCAGCCCCTCCCCCTTAGTTTCTAATGTAATGTGTTACATTTTCTGTTGCCACTAGACATTTATAACCCTGGTGTTTGCTTGATCCCCCAAGATACACATTGAGTATACACAATTAATTGATAGAGTATTTGAACAAGAGCTAGTTCTGGCTTTGCTTTTTATTTACTGTGTGGTTTTAAGCAAATTAGAAATTTGCTTATCTAGGAACCTCATCATGTTTTCCCATTTGTTAAATGTGGGGAGCAAGGGTCAGGGAGAAGGTAATTTCTCAGGTCCCTTGTAGCAAACTGGTTTCTGTGACTGCATCTTTCCCTGTTGTACTCTTCCTTTCTCCCTTGAGCCTATCATGCCCATCCCAGTCTACCCTACCTCACCCCTCTCTCTCTGGCCACTCCAAAGTTTCAGACACATAGGCTGCTTTTTCTCAGCACTCCTGAGATAATTTTATCTTGTTTTGTTCTTTTTGTAGTGCTAGGGATTAAACCCAGAACCTCACACATGCCAGGCAAGCACTTTTAATCACTGAGCTATATCCCCGGCCTGAAATAATGTCTGAATATTATCTCACCTTTTTAATTCCCTGTATTTCCACTTTTAGAAGGTCAGATATTGGAGTTAAATATGCTTTGGAGATAGGGTTTCTTGGATGATAATGGTTATCACTGCCTGTGATTTTGTAGTAAAGCATAATATGGAAATTACCACTTGTCTGTTTGATGACAAAGCCCATTCAAGGATATGGGAGACTAAAAAAGGTATTGGTCCACATTAGAGATCAGAGTAAAAATTCAAATCTAGAGGCAAGGACTTAACTTCGCAGCCTTTCTCCTTAACATTCCTAACCCCCTTTTCTCCTTTTTTATTTATTTATTTATTTATTTATTTATTTATTTATTTTTTTTGGGTAAGAGAGAGAGGGACAGTGAGAGAGAGAGAGAGAGAGAAGCATTTTTATTTAGTTTTTCATGTGGCTTTCATTGCTCTGACACTTCATTGTGTACGTGTGCTGGGGTTTGAACCCGCATCCTCAAGCATGCCAGGCAAACACTGTAATCACTGAGCCACTGTTGCAGCCCTCTCCCTATTTTGTTTTGTTTGTTTGAGATGGGGCCTTGCCCAGGCTGGTCTAGAGCTCCTGGGCTCAAGTGATCCTCCTGCCTCTGCCTCTGGAGTAGCTGGGAGTATAGGTACAAACCACTGGGCTCAGCTTCTTTTCCATTTCTAGATTTATTCTTTTTTTTTTTTTTTTAAAGAGAGAGGTAGAGAGTGAGAGAAGAAAGACAAACAATTTTATTTATTTTTTCACCTAAGCTTTGTTTATCTGACACTTACTTATGTATTTGAACCCAAGTCCTTGTGCATGCCAAGCAAGGGCTCCAACCACTGAGCCACTGCTCCAGCCCTAGATTTATTCTTATATTTCTCTTTCTTCCTCTTTCATGCATCCTTTACTCTTTTGATCCTTTCTAATTCATTTTCTTGTTCATCATCCCCCTTCCCTTAAAACCTGGTTTAAAAAAGCTCATTGTTGGCTTCTGAATACGATTTTGGTTTTGATTAAACACTTGGAAATGAGTTTTGGCTACTAAGTGTTTGTAATCATTTTTTATCAACTAAAAAATAGTGGCACTAAACCTTGATTCCTTTTCACAGGATGGTGTCCTGGTGGATGAATTTGGATTGCCACAGATACCTGCTTCATAGACTTGCATCATTCAAGTACACATGTAAAATAAACACATATTGTGGGACTAGGAAATATATCCAAATTTTCCATAATAGATTTAAGTTTCTTTCCTTTCCTTGAAGGAAAGGTTAGTTACACTGCTCTTTTATTTTTTTCCGTTAAGAAATTTGTTGCTTGGGGAGCGCATTCTTTGTACTAAAATTTGCTGCTGCTTCTCTTAGGAAAGACTAATTTAAAAAGTATCTTTGGCTTTGTATTACTTGTTTTCATTCATTAATAAAATAAAATCAAGGAGATGAAATCTTTAAATTCTGTGACAGTATAACTTTACACTCAGTGTGATCTGATAAGTTGATACGGTAAAGAAGAGATTATTGAGATTGTTCATATTATGATTCAAAACTATTTTCTATTGTGGTATACAGGTGGCTCAAAGTGATGGACTTTTTGATAGGTTTTATTGTGTCTTGTGAGCAAATCATTACTGTGTCCAGTGTTGGAATGAAATTGTCACTACTGTATCACAAGTGGATATCTTGACTGTATAGTTCCTTCAGTATTACAGCCTGTCTTGTAATCAATAATGAATATTTCTTGATATTTAATGTACAGGACATTTATTTATACTCAATAAATATTTTTCAAAAGGATATAATTTTAATATCACTTAAGCCTAAGGTCTCCACTACAGAAACAAAATTTAACCAGTACCATTGTGGTACAGAGGTACGAGCAAGGAATAATCTGGGTTTGGGCCCTGGGTCTACTATCTGCTCTTAAGTCTACTTGACTCCTGTAAATGTCTATGTCCTTAATAGTAAAATCATGCTTGAGATAATGTTTGTAGCTACTTTGTTAACTGCAGTGTACTGTATTCTCATATATGAGGTTATTAACAATAAAAAAATGTGGGGGCTTCATTCTTTTCTTACAGAGTGCCAGAGTGTCTGGAGTGTTACAGCAAGTCCAAACTCCTACCTGATTTTAGGATATATATATATATATATATATATATATATATATATATATATATATATATATATATATATATATAACAGTGAGAGTAAGAGAGAAAGAGAAGCAATTTTATTTAGGTTTTCATTGCTCCAACACTTAGTTGTATACCTGGTGCTGGGTTTGAACCCACGTTCTCACGCATGCCAGGCAGGCACTGTAACCACTGAGCCACCGCCCATGATTTTAGGATCTTTTAATGATCCTTCCTCACTCAACCTCTCACCAACAGCATTGCCCCTCCAGCATGGCTGGCTGGGTATACAGTGCCATGTATACCCACCTTTCCCATGTCTGCAGGTCAAACTAATAAACACTGGTTGAACACTAACTCTATAGAAGTCTCCATGCCAGCCCAGGGAATACTATAAACAGTCACAGTTCCTCTCTCCAAAAGTTCTCTGTTGCCAGGCATGGTGGTTCACTGATGTAATCCCAGCAGCCCAGGATGATGAGACAGGAGGATCACAAGTTTAAAGCCAGCTTCAGGAACTTAGGAAGGCTCTGAGTAACCTGGCAAGGCCCTTTCTCAAAATAAAAAAATAAAGGTCTGGGGATATGGCTGAGTAAAGTGCTGGTGGATTTAATCCCTGGTACCAAAAACAAGGGGCTGGAGCAGTGGCTCAGTGGTTGGAGCACTTGCCTGGTATGTGCGAGGACACAGGTTCGAACCCCAGTACCATGTATGCAATTAAGTGTTGGAGAAACAAAGGCCAGATGAAACAGTGAAGTTGATTTTCTTTCCTCTCTCAAAAACAAAACAGAAAAACCACTCTTTAGTTACAGGTGGGATGGGATATATGTCACTTTCTCCCAGCCTCCACTGACCTCACACTCTCAAGAAGCCTACATTAGGCGTTTAAAGAGGAGACATGAGTTTGGGGAATGGATGAAGGGGGATAGATCCTGGACTAGAATTAGCCTTAACTTACTATCTCATTATGTCAAAGTCCATGTATGCTTGGATATATAACAACAGTACCCTCTAATATGTAGGACTGTTGAACAAATTTTAAAAAAAAGCCTACACTGGAAGCAAACATTACAATATTCATCATTACCTTGAAACCTTTCTTGGCTTCTCCAAGTTCTGATTTTTCTGTCTCTGGCCATTTATTCTCTTCCATGGACTTCTCTTTCTTATTCAGCCCCTTAAATATTTCTTCCATTATAATTCCAATCTGTATTCTTAAGAAATCTCACATAGATTTCAACTATAACTGTCACTAAACTTGATCTCTTTCCTTGTTTTCATTTAAGTGTCCCACATTACCTAAAATTCTAACCCTAAATAAAGCTCACTATTTTAGGGTTCACTTTTAGCAAACATTTCTCCTTTATTCCTGTCATGGTAACATTAGCCAAGATCCATTGTCTTAGTCTGTTTTCTGCTGTAACAGGAAACCACATACTGGGTAAAATTATAAACAATAGTTTATTTGACTCAGTTCTAGAGGCTAGGAATTCCAAGATCCAGGGTTTGGATATGATGAGGGCCTTCTTGCTGCATCATAATATGGAGGAAAGCATCACATGAGCATGAGAGCTAGAGAGACAGACAGTAAACAGGAGGGCAAACTACCACCTTTTATAACCACTCCTATCATAACAGACTTAATTCATTCATGAGGGCAGAGCTCTCCTGGCCTAGTCACTCCTTAAAGGTCCCACTCAGTATTAAAATGGCAAAGTAGATTTCAACATGAGTTTCAAAGGAGAACGTTCAAATCATAATATATATGGGTTGATATTTGACCCTCCAACTAGACTGTATTAGTCTTTTTGTTTTGTGTTTTTTAAAGAGAGGGACAGTGAGAAAGAATCGATTTTATTTAGTTTTTTGTGTGCCTTTTGTTGCTCCAACACTTCATTGTGTACATGGTGCTGGGGTTTGAACTCATGTCCTTGCACATGCCAGGCAAGCGTCATAACAGCTGAGCCATCACTTCAACCCCAACTATATTAGTCTTACAGAGAGTAATCATTCTACCTATATTCTTCATCCCATTGGCTTTTAGCACCACCACCCTTTGGTATTGGGGATTGAATCCAGAGGGTCTTTTCCCCTGAGCCATACCCCTAGCCGTTTTTTAAAATTTTTGGGACAGGTCTTGCTAAGTTGCTGAGGCTGGCCTCATTTGTGCAATCCTGCCTCAGCCTCCCCAGTTGCTGGGATTAGAAGTGTGCACCACTGCATCAGGCTGTCACCTGTTAACCATAGAGGCAGAATTAAGTGTGCAGATGTTTCTTAGGTTTTAAGTTGTCAGCGCTGAGTTTAGTAGAAGTGGGGAAGGAGATTGGAATGATACATAAGAGTAAGTGTGGCACTTCTTTATCCTCATATTTTTCGATTTTCCTGTACAGCCCCTACTCTTTTTTTCATTTTGAGACATGGCCTCCCTAAGTTACCCAAGCTAGCCTTGAATTTGCTCTGCCTCAGCCTCCTGAGTCACTGGTTATAGGTGTGTGCTACCTAGGCTGGTGATATAATAAATCCAGATACCAGTACTGTATCTGGATTTATAAAAGCTTCTCAAGTAGGTAGGCCTAAAAGTAGCCACTGCCCTAGGATGCCTGACCAGTCTAAACCTGTTTTTCACGGACAAGGAGTCTGAACTATTACCATCAATTTCTGCAATTTATGGGTAGCTGATGATTGCCCTGAGGCAAAGTTGTTCTCTTCTACGGAATAAGTGGAGGAAGTATCCCCTTCTCTATTTTTTGGAAGAGTTTATGAGGGATTGATGTTCACTCGTTGAACATTTGGTGGAATTCACCAGCGCTTAAAGCCATCTGTGCTTAGGGTTTTCTTTTTGGAAGTTTTTGGTTACTAATTTAATCTCTACTTGCTCTAGGTCTAGTCAGATTTCCTATTTAATCTTGAATCAGTTTTGGTAGTTCCCTTCATCTAAGTAATTTGTTGGCGTAGAGTTGTTCATAGTATTTCCTTTGGTTCTTAGAGGTTGGTAGTAATACCCCCTCTTCCATGGCTAATTTTAGAAATCTAAGCCTTTTTTTTCTTGGTCAATTTAGCTAGTGGTTTATCAATATTGTTGTTTTTGTTAAGTAACCTGCCCTGTTGATTTTTGTTTTTCATTAATTTCTGGCTTAATCTTTATTATTGTACTTGCCTTCATTTAGTTTGCTCTCTTTATAGTTTCTTTGACAGTGAGAAACAGAATCAATTTTGATTGAGTTTTTCACATGGCTTTCGTTGCTCAGACAGTTAGTTGTGTACGTGGGTGCTGGGGTTTGAACCCTTGTACTTGCGCATGCTGGGCAAGCGCCCTAACCGCTGAGCCATGGCTCCAGACCCCTCTTTATAGTTAAAGGTGGAAGGTTAGGGTACTGATGTGAGATTTCTTTTCTTCGCCTTTATTAATAAACTATCAGAGACATTGGCTATATTTTTAATTTCTGGAAATGACAGGCAAAACTAATCTAAAAATCTTTTAAATTTTTTTCATGTTTTTACCAGCAGTGAAACCTGATTGACGAAGCACTAACACAACTTCACACATTCATTTAAAATTTTTAAATGTATTCTTTAAAAGTTATTAGTAACTCCAAACTTTCCCCCTTGTTTGGTGTCCATCTATCTGTATTTTTGTCGTTTGCCCATTCTTTACTGTTTGGATATCCGATTTGACTTTTTCTGATTTGTAGTTCTTTGTATATTAGTCCTTTACATTTGTTTTGCATAATTTCCTTCTAGATTATTTTTGACTTTTGTGTTTGTTCTGTTTTTCCAGTACTGGGGATCCAGCCCATGACCTCGCGCATGCTAGGCAAGCATTCTTAACACTGAGCTACATCTCCAGCCCTTTAAAAAAAAAGGGGGGGGGGGCTCGGTGGTTACTGCGATCGCCCGGCATGCCTGAGTACACAGGTTCAAACCCCAGCACCCACATACACAACTACATGTTGGAGCAACGACAGCCATGTGAAAAGCTCAATAAAAGTTGATTCTGTCAATTAAAAAAAAAAGACACGATCTCCCTAAATTGTCCAGGCTGACCTCGAACTTCCCATCCCCGTCTTAGTCGCCAGATTAGCTGGTATTACAGGCGGGCCTTACAGGTGATTATTTCTAACTCCAAGCCTAAAGTACTCTGGGAAGGCGATGTCTGGGCGGACTTCTAAAGACCAGTCTTGGTTGCGTGGCAGGGCAAAAGGGCATAGTAGCTGGACAGCGAGTGCAAAAAGAAAAACACGAAAATTACGCAAGTCCCTGGCCTCTTGTCATCCTTTGGCCGCTAGCGGCCGGTCACTTCCTTCCGCCCGGCGCCTGACGCATCTGTTCGACGTCACGCACGCACGACTCGTTAGGTTCAGGCCGCGCAATCTCCGTGGCCGTCTACCTGGCGCGCATACGCGAATCGTCTCGCGGCGCCGGAAGTCCGGGGCACATGACCGGGTGACAGCGCGAGCTTGGTTGCAGGGCTGGCTTTAGGTGTTGCGGCACGGGATGGCGGAGGCGCCTCCGGTCTCAGGTACTGTCCTGGCCCGCGCGGGACTGGGCTCTTCTCAGGGAGAGTCAGTTTGGTCAATGACCAAGTCCAAGGGCTTCAGCAATTTATATCGCGAGAGTGGCTCGGAAGGGCCAAGCCACGCGCGTCGCGCAGACGGAGACCTCCAGCGTCTTCGGCTGGGTGGTAGAGCCCGGCAGCTGGGTTTCTGAGCAGAATGGGCTTGTTCTGGCGCCCAGTGAGTCGATGTGGGTGTCCAGCCCTCTCACAGGGCTCTTTTTGGCCTGCCTAGGGTCCATCTCACTGACCTAGGAACGGCGGGCGTCGGCCGAGTCGCCGCTGGTGACTGGCGGGCCCTCGGTTCCATCGGGTGTGCGCGCATTGCTTTGGGTGTGTACAGACCTCTTGGAGTGGCGGCGCGCGCGCCCGCCGAACTCCGGTGTCAGAATCTCAGCCTGCCACGAACTCCAGGATCGAGTCTCAGTTTCCTCATCTGTCAGAGTAAATAAGTTAATTCATGTAAAGGCTCTCGCCCTGTACTGTATCTATCTCGTAGCTCATGGAGTTGCCTCTGTAAACAGCCTTATTTTTTTTTTTGAGAGAATCAATTTTTATTTAGATTTTCATTTGACTTTCGTTGTTCTGACACTTAGTTGTGCACATGGGTGCTGGGGTTTGAACCCGTGTACTCGCCCACGGGAAAGTGCCGTAACCGCCGAGCCACCGCTCCAGCCCCTAGACAGCCTCATTTGACTGTTAGCATAACATCCATTTTCTTTTACCTCAGTGTGTATGATAGATCCGTGGTTTCCAAACTTTGTGGACAGGGACCACAAATTTTGTATCACTATCTCAGTTCACACGGAAATGTAAAAGTGAACTAAATATTTCAAGAAGGAGTAGTTTCTTTTATTGTAAGTAATATACTCTTTTCTTCCTTCTGGTTTGTTTGTTGAGATAGGGTCTCCCTAAGTTACCCAGACTGGACACAAATTTTCTCTGTGCCTCATCATCCCGAGCAGCTGAGTTACAGGTGTAGCACATGGCTTCTATTTCATTTTTAAAGGTAGTTGTCACACTCACTATATTGACTTGATAGGGTTTTTGTTTGTTTTGACAGATGAATGCCATTGGGCCTGGCTGATACATGATTTGGTTTCATGATTTCATGACCTGCTATTTCTGAAAAACAGGGAAGCAATTACAAGCATTCATTGGTTTGAATGTTCTGCCCCAGACAAGTTGTAGGGGCACCAATAAGACTATATGTGTATTTGTGTACTAGATGGCAGGTAAAACATGACTGTAGGTCTAAGTTTTAAAAATTGGGGGAGTGCTGGAGTGGTGGCTCAGCAGTTGCCTGGCTTGCACAAGTACACGAGTTCTAACCCCAACTCCACCTACACAACCAAGTCTTGGAGCAACGAAAGCCACATGAAAAACTAAATAAAAATTGCTTCTCTCTCTCTCTCTCTGTCTCCTCTTTCTTTCTTTTTCTTTTTTTTAGATAGAGGGACAGTGAGAGAGAGAGAGAGGCGGGCAGACAGGGAGAATCAATCTTTATTGAGTTTTTCACATAGCTTTCATTGCTCTGACACTTAGTTGTGTACATGGGTGCTGGGATTTGTACCCGTGTACCGGCGCTACTTGCACATACCGGGCAAGTGCCGTAATTGCTGAGCCACCGCCCCAGCCCTGTCCCCTCTTTCTTTAAAAAAAAAAAAAAAAAAAAAATGGGAAAAACCACACTACATTGGTGTACACTAATCCTAACTTGGGTATTAAATAGTCTTGGAAAGAGGAAAACCTGTGTATGTGATACTGAAAATGGAACCCAGGGGGTACGCTACCACTGAGCTACATCTTCAGCCCTTTTTATGTCGAGACAGTATCTTGCTGAGGTGCCAGGGCTGGCTTTGAACTGCTGATCATCCTGCCTCATCCTCACAACTAACTGAGATTACAGGCATGCACACCATGCCCAACAGGGGTGTGGAAAACTTTTCAGGCTGGTATTTTGTTACTTTCCTTACCTAATCCTTTTTTTTTTTTTTTTTAAAGAGGGAGAGACAGTGAGAGAGACAGAGAAAGAGAGAAACAACTTTATTGAGTTTTTCACATGGCCTAAGTTGCTCCAACACTCAGTTGCGTACGTGGTGCTGGGGTTTAAACCCGGGTCCTCATGCTTGCCAGGCAAGCGCCGAAACCTCTGAGCCACCGCTCCAGCCCCTCCTTACCTAATCCTTCACCACACTCTCTAAATGATCCATTGATCTTCCCATCCTCAGGCTCACTTCTCATTTATTTTTGTGTCCTTCAATGTCTGAAGCAGAAAGGATGGAGGCTAGTTTAAGTCAAAGGGTTGGTCTGTGGTTTGGGTCCCAGGTTACCATCTGCAATCAGTAATGCGTTTACAAGGTCCCCTAGTTCAAAGGCCTCCCCACTCCCATTCATGTTTCTTTGTTTTTTCTTTAGTTCCTATTCCATGTTCTCATTTTAGCATCATCTCTGGCTTATTCCTTCCCTCCCCATTTAAGGTAGCTTAATCCAGGAGGAATCTTTTATTTCCCACCCCCTTGAGTAGACTTTCCAACGTCAGCTTTGTCTCTGGGCTTTATAATCTGCCAGTTGGCTTTCCCTTTTTTCTGCTCTGCTTGCTTGTTGGACACATATCTTGATGCCGTGTTTGGATCTTGAATATCGCTTACTTGTATTATAGCCATGTCTTGATGAGGAGACGTCCTGTTTATTAAGTAACTTTCACTTACTTAAAATAGTGAAAAGAGTGTCTCTGATCTTTGCCATGGTCCAGTTTCCTGATTTGATTCATGTTTCTCTTTTCCCTTGTGTGTCATACATGTCTTTCTGAGGGCTTTGCCTAATACCTCCTATCTAGTGGAACATTAGCCATGTATGAATAGGTGCAGCCCTGTCTGGATCAACTTATTACTGCTCAAAAGGCTGTTCTGGACGACTTCACTGACATTATTTCTGCCCCTCTCTTGCTTCTTCAAGCAGAAGAACAGTACAACACGTCTTGGTGCAGTTTACCCACACTTCGTTATATCTTAGGTCTCCAGAACATCTTTGCCATCTTCCGAATTTGTCTAATCCTCTTGCCATTTTGTGAGGCCCTCCACTTCACCCCTAAAACTTTGCCCATGTGCAAGTGTTCAGTAGAAATCCGGGATTAAGTGAGAGGTTACTTTATGACATTTATGATCTCATTCAGTTCTTCACTATGTTTCTATGGTACCTGCTGCCCAGCCTCTGTCAGTATAGTATATGTAAGAGCGTGGTCTCTGGTGCCACACATCCTGAGTTGGAATCACAAGTCTACCTTGGAATACCTCTGTCTGGCAAGTTACTCTCTGTGCCTTAGTTTTCTCATCAAGAATGTGTATAGATTAACTGAGTTAACACTTGTAAAGAAATCAGAATAGTGCCTGGCACATATTAAGTACCTAATAGTTGTTAGGCCTTATTATTAAACCTGAAACCCTTAGGCTCTGCACTGTATCCATCTGCACTTGACTGTATGTGTTTCAGGTAGTCTGTAGTCCTAAGAACAAGGATGAAGACCTTTTTATCTATATGTGTCATTAACTTGCTTTACTCTTTTTTTCCTTCCACATTTTTAAATTGGTGCATTATAGTTGTACATAAGGAGGGGATTTGCTACATATTTGTACATGCTAACAATATAAATTGGGGAATATCACTCCTCAAAACTGCCTGCAACTCCTTGCTTTACTCTCTTTTTTTTTTTTTTTTTAAGAAAGAGAAGGGGGTCTGGAGGTTATGTGCTTGCCTGGCATGCATGAGTACGTGAGTTCGAACCCCAGCACTATGTACACAACAAAATGTTGGAGCAACAAAAGCCACATGAAAAACTAAATAAAATTGATTCCCTCCTTCTCTCTCTCTCTTACTGTCCTTCTTTCTTTAAAAAAAAAAAAAGAGAAGAACAGTGAGAGAGAGAAAGAGAGAATCAATTTTATTTAGTTTCTCATGTGACTTTTGTTGCTCCAATACTTTGTTGTGTACGTGGTGCTGGGGTTCTGACTTGTGTCCTCACTCACACCAGGCAAGTATTGTAACTGCTGAGCCACCACTCCAGCCCTGCTTTACTCTTTATAGGAACTCTCTTTGTTGTAGGGATTATTTCTGTCTCCTAATATGTAAGAAAACTTGCATTAAAGCCCAGTAAGTTATGGAGAGGCACTTAAACCTATGTCTTTCAAATTCATGTTGATTCATAGCGTATTCTATGTGCTAACGTACAGTTCTGGCTTTGTTACTAACTAGTTTTGTGTTGTTAGCCAAATCATTTCTTCTTTGGGTTTTAGGGACTGAGTTGACTATACTAAAAATCATTTTGGAGCCAGGTATGGTGGTACAAACCTGTAAAGTCAGCCATTCAGGAGGCTGAAGCAGTAGTTCAAGGCCAGCCTCTGCACTTAGGCACTGTCTCAAAATAAAAATTTTAAAAGGACTTAGGATATAATTCATGGTAAAGCACCCCTGGGTTCAATCCTTGGTACCAAAAAGAAAGAAAAAAAATTATTTTAGAAGAGGAGAATAAGTGGGTTAAAGGGAAGTATGATTAATTTTGAGACTTGGGGATTCTAGAGCATATTATGGAGGTTATATATGGAAAAACCAAAATATATTCCTGGGAAAGGAGATGGAAACTAATATATTCACTATGATAATACTATCTATGAAATCTTATTTAAATCTCATAGTAGTCTTTGAAATAACTTATTATCCCTTATTATAGATGTGGAAACTGAAAATAGTGGTGGTCAAATGATAAGCCTAAGCTCATACCATAAATTGGAGGGTATTTAAACCTATTTCAACTGACTTCAAAGTTTATTTGCTTGATATTACACAATGCTACTTTAGAGTTTTGAAAGACTCTGATGACTGATAGCTCATTCCTGAACTGTTAACTGACCTTTAATGTTTTGATAAAAATAAGTACATGTGTACGTAGTGCCTGATGGTTCAAATGGGTATATTTACTCAGCAGCTCTTACCTGTTAGTAGCTGTGTGGATATGGGGTGATTTGTTCTTTATAAGCACCTTAAACCCATCACCTTCACAGGTCTCTAAGAGCCTGTATTTTGACAATGTCCTTACAAAAATAATTTTTGGATATGGCTAAGAGTCTTATAGGCTTCATGGGTAACACATTAATTTCCTTACTGTCATGTCTTATTTCTTATGTTCTAGGTACTTATAAATTTAATACAGAAGCTGCTGAATTTATTCCTCAGGAGAGAAAAAATTCTGGTCTAAATTGCGGGACTCAGAGGAGATCAGACTCTAATAGGATTGGCAGAAGAAATTATAGTTCATCACCTCCCTGTCACATTTCCAAGCAAATCCCTTATGATGACATCTCTGTTGTTCATCAGCACAGTTATCCTTCAGGAAGCAAACCTAAAAATCAACAGAATTTTTTCCAGTCTTCTGTTTCTAATAAATCACTCAAGAATCATAGCCTTCAGAATCAACCTTGGCAAAAATTGAGGCATGAAAAGCATCATATCAGAGTCAAGAAAACACAAGGGTTCACTGACCAGAGCTCAGATATAGCTAGCTTAGAAAGTGTGGCCAGGTCAGAGAGTGGGACAAACCTCAGAGAGCATAGTCCTTCTGAGAGTGAGAAGGAAGTGGGTGCAGATCCCAGGGGAGCAAAACCCAAAAAATCAGCACAGTTTGTATACAGTTATGGTAGGGGATCAAAAGTTAAGGGGAAACTCAAGTGTGAATGGGGTAGCAAAATGACTCCAAAACCTGAGGATGCTGGACCTGAAAATACCAAACCTGTGGGGGTTTTTCACCCTGACTCTTTGGATGCCTCCTGTAGAAAAGGAGCACTGGATGGCTATGGAGCCAGAAGAAATGAGCAAAGAAGATACCCTCAAAAAAGGCCTCCCTGGGAAGTGGAGGGGGCCAGGCCACGACCAGGCCGGAATCCACCAAAACAGGAGGGCCAACGACATACAAATGCAGGACCCAGAAATAACATGGGCCCTGTTTCTAAAGATAATCTCAATGAAAGGTCAACAAAATCAGCCTGTGACAATGGGAATTTGGCAGTCATCAACAAGTCTTCCAGAAGGGTTGACCAAGAGAAGAGTACTATAAGGAGGCAGGACCCTCAAGTGATATCTCCTTTCACCAGAGGCAAACAGAATCATGTGCTAAAGAATGTGGAAACACATACAGGTAAACCCACCTAGATGGGTGGGATTTTTTTTTTTTTTTTTAAAGAGATGGGAGGAAAAGAATCCATTTTATTTAGTTTTTCATGTGACTTTCATTGCTTTGACACTTTGTTGTGTACATGGTGCTGGGGTTTGAAACTGCGTCCTTGTGCATGCCAGGCAAGCGCAGGTGACCATCAAGACACTGTTTCAGCCCCATGTATTTGTTTTTTAAAGAGAGAAAGTCAGGGCGGGAGCGGTGGCTTGATGGTTACAGCCCTTGCCTTGCACACGTGAATATGCAAGTTTGAACCCCGGCATCACATGCACAACAAAGTGTCAGAGGAATGAAAGTCACATGAAAAACTAAATAAAAGTTGCTTCTCTCTTTCTTTAAAAAAAAAAACAAGAGTCAATTTTATTTATTTTTTCATCTGGTTTTTGTTTTTCCGACACTTTTTGTTTTTCCGACACTTAATGTGTATGTAGTGCAGGGGTTCAAACCCAGGTACCTGTGCATCCCAGGCAAGCTCTCTACTGCTGAGCCACCTCTCCAGCCCCCTGGAAATCTATTTTTAATATTTTTTAAATATATTTTTTAATATTACTTTTTAACAAGCAGTATATTCACATAATTTAGAAAACAAGATACAAAAGGTAGAATGAAAATTATCTTAATTCACCATGTGCCTGGGTTCTGCCACTGCCTGTTACACTTCTTCCAGTTGGTAAACATTTAGTTTATATCATAAACAAATATAAATAAGGACTTTTTTCAAATAAGGAGTTTTGTAAGGGTTCTTAAAAATTCAGATATAGGTGGTGAAGATGTCTGGCTATAAGATTTTTTTTTGTTTAATGGGGGAGGGGTAGCACCGGGGATTGAGTCTGGGCCCTGGTGCGTGCTAGGCAAGCACTCTACCTTTGAACTACATCCCCAGCCCTGGAGATTTTTTTGAGTTGTGAAAGCAGAAGTAGGGGATAGTCACATCCCTACTCTCTCCACAGGTTCCAACTTGCATCACCTAATCTGCCTCATCTTGTCTACTCCGTTGTAACAGTTCCTATCTCACCATCTCTTAGTATCTTTCTTTCAGTTCACATCACCATCAGAGAGCATCCTTTCTAAAATATCTTGAACTGTGTTGTTCCCCTGCTTAATTCTATTTACTAGATCTCACCTGCATATTCTGGCTTCCCATTTCCTGCTACCTCAGTCTCCACTATTTTAATTCCCTGGAATCTATACTATTGTGTCTTTCCATGCTTTTGCATGCAGCTCCTGTCTAGAATTTGAACTACTTAGCTTATTGGTGAATTATTTTTCTTTTTAAATTGGGGATTGAAACCAGGGACACTTAACTACTGAATCACATCCCCAACCCTTTTTATTTATTTATTTATTTGTTTTTTGAGACCATGTCTCACTAAGTTGCTTAGTATCTTGCAGAATTACTGAGGCTGGCCTCAAATTTGTGATCCTCCTGCCTCAGCCTTCCAAGTTGCTGGGATTATAAGCATGTGCCACTATGCCCAGCTTTACTGGTAAATTTTTTTTTTCTTTTTTTAAAGAGAGGGACAGTGAGAGAAAGAGAGAATCAGTCTTATTTAGTTTTTCATGTAGCCTTTGTTGCTCCAACACTTGGTACGCGGTGCTGGGGTTCAGACCCCTGTCCTCGTGCATGCCAGGCAAGCACCGAAACCACCCAGCCACCACTCCAGCCCTGATAAATTCTTATTCATGTTTCAAAAGCTTGTTTAGGGGGCTGGAGCAGTGGCTCAGGGGTTAGAGCACTTGGCTGTGTGAAGACCTGAGTTTGAACCCCAGTACCACATATACAACTGTCAGAGAAATAAAAACCAGATTAAAAAAAAAATTGATTCTCCTTCTAGCTCTCACTCTCTCCCTCTTTCTCTATATATAGTGTGTGTGTGTGTGTGTGTGTGTGTGTGTGTGTGTGTGTGTATGTTTAGTTACATATTCAGGGGATATTTTCTCATCCCTATAGGTAGCATTAGTCTTTTCCAGCCCTTATATGAACATTTTTATCTTACGGCTACATGCTTCTGTTTCAGAACTTACTGCTGGAAACAATAATTTATTTGTCAGTGCTTTCCACTCGTGTGTAAACGCATTAAAAATAAATATTGATCATGCATGTTGGTGCACACCTGTAATCCCAGTGACTCAGGTGGCTGCAGCAGGAGGCTCACAAGTTTGAGGCCAACTCTGTAACTTAGACCCTTTTTCAAAATAAAAAGGGCTGGGGATGTAGCTTAATAGTAAAGTACCCTGGGTTCAATTCCCAGTACGCTCCCCCCCCAATTCAGAAAAAGAAGAAAAAAAAGAAAACCAGATATTGTATCCTTCTCACTTTTTTTTGTTTTTAATTCTGCCTTACAGTTTGTGGAACATGGTAGTTACAAAGCTATGTTCGTTCATACATACATGAAACCGAAAATTTCCCTACAAATGCTTTCTGTGTTTTGGTTCAAATTTTATCCTCTTGGAACAGCACAACATGTTTGTCCTCAGTTTCCATCCCCTTTTTTTCATATTTGAAGACCTCTTGTTTTCCCCCAAGTGTCTGTTTCATTAAGGCTAAATAGCTTCATTCCACAAATTATTTCTTGTGGATCTTTACTATCTTGGTCTCCTTTCATGTTTATGTGAAATATAGCCAACCCATGAAGTTGCCAACTGGTCCAGGGTCAAGGTTTTTTTATTTTATTTTTTTTAAAGAGAGAGAGAGAGAATCAATTTTTTATTTAGTTTTTCCTGTGGCCTTTGTTGCTTGGACACTTGGTTATGTATATGGTGCTGGAGTTTGAACCCGCGTACTTGTGCATGCCAGGCAAGTGCTGTAACTGCTGAGCCACCGCTACAGCTTTTTTTTTTTTTTAAAGAGAGAGGGACAATGAGAGAAAGAGTCAGTTTTGTTTATTTTTTCATGTGGCTTTCATTGCTCTGACACTTCTTTGTATATGAGATGAGATTCTAGAGTTTGAACCTGCATTCTCGTGCATGCCAGGCAAGCGCCATAACCACTAAGCCACCTCTCCAGCCCCAGGGCCTGTTTTTATATAGTTTTTTTTTTTTGAAGAGAGAAGGACAGTAAGAGAGAGCGAGACAGAATCAATTTTTTTATTTTTTTAAATTGAGTTTTTCACATGTCTTTCGTTGTTCTGACACTTAGTTGTGTTTGTGGGTACTGGGGCTTGAACCCACGTACCTGCGCGTGCCAGGCAAGTGCCTTAACCACCAAGCCACTGCTCCAGCCCTTATACTAGCTTTTTTTTCTTCTAATTGCTTGCTTCACCAGGTAGTCCTTCTTGGGATCTCAGCTTGTACGTGAAGCTAGGCAATGTTATGCCAGAGTTGTTTTTTATTGTTTGTTTGTTTTGTTATAGAAGGGATTGAACGCAGCGCTTCATGCATGAAGGCAGGTGCTCTACCAGCCCTTTTTTCATTTATTTGAATCAGTGTCTTGCTAGATCCACTAGCCTAGAGTTTGTGATCCGTTTTCCTCAGCCTCCCAAGTAGCTGGAATTATTGGTGTGTGCCACTGTGGGCTGCACGGGGGATCAAATTCAGGGCCTTGCACATTGTCTGCAAGTGCTCTGCCACTGTGCTGCACCCCTATTCCCTCAAGGTTGTTTGGAATCATCAAGGCCGATTAATGAGTATCCTGTTGCTTTATAATGAATTACCATAAATATAGTGGGTTAAGATAACACAAATTTAATGTGACAGTTTCTGTGGATCAGGAGAATGGGTATGGGTTAGGTGGGTTCTCTGTTTAGGGTCTCGCAGACTGAAATTTGGCCAGAGATGAGACCTCATCTAAGGATGAAGGCCCTGTCATGCTCATTGGTGGTTGGTAGGATTCAGTTTCTTCAGGGTACAGAACTGAAATCCCCCCCTTTTTTTTTTTGTCTGGCTGTTCACTCTCAGCTTCTAGAGGCCATGTAATTTTATGCTGTGTAGCCTCTTTTTTTTTTTTTTTTTTTTTTTAAAGAGAAAGAATCAACTTTATTTAGTTTTTCATGTGACTCATTGACACTTTGCTGTGTATGTGGTGCTGGGGTCGAACTCGCATCCTCGCACATGCCAAGCAAGCACCATAACTGCTGAGCCACCGCTCCAGCCCTGTAGCCTTCTTTATACATCATAGTTTGCTGTGAGGTCTGCAGGAAAGGATCTGCTGTAGCTTCAAATCTCTCTGACTTCTGTCTGGTGGCCCTCAACCCCCCACCCTCCGGGTAGTACTGGGGATTAAACCTAGGGCCTCATGTATGCTAGGTGAGTGCTGTGCCACTGAGCTACATCCCAGCTCTTTTTAATTTTATTTTGAGACAAGGTCTCTGTGAGATGCCCAGGCTGGCCTCAAATTTAAGATACTCCTACCTCAGCCTCTCCAGTAACTGGGATCACAGACAAGCAACAACACACCCAGCTCTCTACTTTTCTAAAAGGACTCACTAGGTCAGGCCTACCACTTCTCAAATGGAGGCAGTGTTACCGGGTATACACATAAGGGAGTTGGGAATCTGGGGTCCCATCTTAGAAACCTGCTCAGTAAATCTGGGGCCTTACATCTTCACATTATTTATGTTAATCTTTTCTTAATGACTTTATTTATTTATTTATTTTTAAAGAGAGAGGGACAGAGAAAAAGAGAATCAATTTTTTTTAGTTCTCCATGTGGCTTTCATAGCTCTGACACTTCATTGTGTACATGGTGCTAGAGTTCAAGCCCACATACTCGCACATGCCAGGCAAGTGCCATCACCACTGAGCCACCACTCCAGCCCCTATTTATGTTATTCTTGAAAATACTTCACAATACTTTATTCATATTTACTGTGTAAATACAGTCGTCCCTTGGTGTCCACAGGGGATTGTTTCCAGGACCCCTTATAGATGTCAAAATCCGTAGATGCTTAAGTCCCTTATATAAAATGGTGTATTTTCATATGACCTATGCACATTCTCCCATATGTTTTAAATCATCTTTAGATTACTTATATTCCAAATACAATGTAAATGCTTTGTACGTAGCTTTTACTGTATTGTTTATGGAATAATGACCAGTAAAGAAGACTGTACATGTTTAGTACAGAGCAATTTTTAAGAAAAAAAAAATTCAAGTCTGTGGTTGCTTGAATCAACAGATGTGCAATACACAAATATAGAGGGCTGAGTGGATTATATGCCAACCACTGTGCTAAGTGCAAGAAATAATTAAGAGTGTTTATATTCTTGTAGGGAAGACAGGCAGAAAGCACTTAAATAGGCCTGGAGTAGTTGCGGCGCCTGCCTAGAATGCTCAAGGACATGAGTTCAAACTCCAGCACCACGTACACAACAAAGTGTCAGAGCAACAAAAGCCACATGAAAAATGTAAATAAAGTTGATTCTATCTTTCTTTCTCTCACTGTCCCTCTCTGTCTTAAAAAAAAAAAAAACGGCACTTTAATACATCAGCTGGTGATAAGGGTTAAAAAACACAAAGCAGATTAAGAGCATAAAAGTGGCAGAGGTGCTGTTTTAGATTGATTGGTATGAAAAATAATTTTTTGATGGCGCAGGGGATTGAACTCAGGGCCTCACTGATGTTAGGCAGTTGCTCTAACACTGAGCTGTATCTCCAGCCTATGATGAAACATTGGCACAGAGACCAAAACAAAGTACAGAATCCTCCCTGTGGTTCTTTGGGAAAGAGCGTTCCAGGTAAAGGGAGGTGCAAGTTTAGATGGAGGGAGGGGCATTATGGACAATAAATGGGGGCAAGAGAAGCGAGGGGCATTATGGACAATAAATGGGGGCAAGAGAAGCAGTAAGAAAATTAGGGGCTAGATCATGTGAGGCCCTTATATTTGGTTCTGAGTAGGAAGATGAGAAGTTCCTGGAAGGTTTGGAAATGAGATAGTATGATCTTCCTAAAATGGACTTACTCTGCTGTGTGAAGAAAAGACTAAGAAAACAACAGGACAGGTTAATATTCTATGATAGTAATTCAGATGGGAGATGATGGAAATGTGGACTGGAGTACTAGTGGTGAAAAAGGTGATCAATCTATAAGACTTGGGATATATTTGGAAGGAAGAGCTGATATCTTATGCAGACAGATTGAATGACAAGATAATGAGAGGAGTGGGGAATGGAGCCAAAGATTTTGTGCCTGAGCAGTTTACAAGTATGTAATTGCCATTTACTGAAGGTAAACCCTGGGAGAGAAAAAGGCACTTATTTATATTATTTTTATTTTTTGTGCTGGGGATAAAACACAGGGCGTTGGGCATGCTAGGCAAGCACTCTACCACTGACCAGTACCTCCAGGTCAGGTATCTATTTTAAAAATTTTTTAGTTTTAAATAATTTTATATATATAGAAAAGTTGCAGAAATAGTTCAAAGAATTCTCATGTGTTCTTCACTTGTGTCATTTGTGTACTTTGGCAATACTTAAGAAATTTACAGTGGTAAAATAGTATTAATTAAACTTTTTTTTTGTTTGTTTGTTTCACCAGTCTTCTCCCATCTGTGCTGGGTTTTTTGTTTTGTTTTTGTGGAGAGTTTTTAAATTTTTTCATCTGGTTTTTGTTTTTTCTTGATTTATTTGTGTATGCAGTGCTGGGGATCAAACCCAGGCCCTCACATGCTAGGCAAGTGCTCTACCACTGAGCAACCTCTCCAGCCCCCTGTGCTGGTTTCTTTAAAAAGTCTTTCATGTTAGAAAAAAGTGGTTTTGCTTTTGTTTAGTCTTTGTTCAGGGAAAATTAAGAATTTGGTTAAATTTGATTTGCCTGTTAGAATTCTGCCCGGACACATTAAATGGGCACATTAAGTAGGGAGTTGGATATGAAATAATAATATTCAGGTCTTTACTAAAGATTTAAATATAGGAATTATCAGTTTAGAAATAGTATTTATTGGACTAGCAGAAGTGAGTGTAGTTAGAGAAGAAACTGTAAGGATTGAGCCTTGTCATTCTGCAAGGTTTCAAGGTTAGACGATGGGAATTCAGCAAAGGAGATTGAGAACGAAAAGCAATGGAGCTAGGAAGTGAATAATGTTCTAAATGCCAAAAGAAAAAAAATTATTCAAGGAGAAGGGTGTAGTCATTTGTACCAAATGGTACCAATAGTCCAGAAACATGACAACTGCATATTAATTCTTGGATTTAGCAGGACAGAGGTTATTGGTCTTGTTAAGAGCGGTTTTAATGAAGTGGTAGAGATAAAAACTTGATTGAAATGGAAAGAGAGGGGGATGGAGCGGTGGCTTGGTAGTTATGGTGCTTGCAGGTACACAGGTTTAAAACCCCAGCACCCACATATGCAACTAAGTGTCAGAGCAGCAGAAGCCATATGAAAAACTCAATAAAAATTGATTCTCTCTCTCTCACTGTCCTCCTCTCTTTTTTTTTTTTTTTTTTT